>JACDOX010000041.1:1520190-1681060 GCA_014549065.1 Cardinalis cardinalis
AAGGGAAGGGAAGGGAAGGGAAGGGAAGGGAAGGGAAGGGAAGGGAAGGGAAGGGAAGGGAAGGGAAGGGAAGGGAAGGGAGCCTTTGTCCTGTCATGTATGACGTCACCTAGAATAAAGTCAGCAAACTTTGTGCTGTAATATTTTAAAGCACCGGTTTTGCTTATGTTCAAATGTAGTTTATTCAATCTAGTGTAAGCTGAATTGAGTTCCACACACTTTTGAAGCAACAAAAGTAAAAGCTACTTTGTATAAATTAATTTATYGAATTTCAAAAGAAAAAACAGGACATAGTTAGGCTCTATTATTTAAAATACAGGCTAAAGATAACCTTATAATGACRTGGATTGAAAAGAAGCAGGTCTGGCATGACACAGATCACAAATGAGCATAAAAGAGACATCTAATTAAGGTTTCCTAAAGCTCCTTATTTCATTTCTCCTGTTCAGGCTAGAGTTGTCTTCAGCAAAGGCGCTGTAACTGTCAGTGCATCAGAAGCAGTCCCAGAAAACTTGTTGCCATAATAAATATCTGTATGTTCTGCTTTTCAAACGAGAGAAAATGCAGGGACTCCACAATCAGATTGTGAGTTTAATATTCTCTTCTTTATTTATCCTGCTGAGGGGAGRAGTAGCTTCAGTGCATCCTAATCAAAACTTTAGTTGGCTTTCAAATAAATGGAGCATGATAAAAGACAATTATAGCAAGATGAGAAGCAGCTGTGAGCCAAAAACTGAAAGGAAAAGGTGGCCATTTGTAAAATCAAGAAACCATATTGGTGGCCATTTGTAAAATCAAGAAATCAAGAAGGAAGGCTTTTACTGAACTTGGTAACTTTCCACTGGGGTTACCAGGAAATAGGATAGAGAATTTTCATACAATGCACACTTGTGCATTCATAAAYGTACACCTGCATCTGAGGGTTGAGCCTTCTAGGGAAGGGGGGCCGTACAGTCAGGATAGTGACTCTGAATATGCTGCCAGACCAACAGGGATAATGGTCATTGTTCATGTGCACGTGAACTTTACAGGACACCCAGGGAGTCCAAGGTCTCAGACACACTGAGCACACCCCACACAGGCGGTCTGTGCRTGAACAGTAAGAGCAGCATGCCAAATATCTCCTGAATTAACTACATGTTACCTATGAAAGTCTYTCCAGAAAATACCAGAAATAAATGAGGAAACTGAAATGCCAGTAATGTGCCATGTTTTTTTCCAGAGTTRTTTTTATTGGAAAGCAGAATCTTCATTGATGGCAGACAGCCTCACCCACATGTATTGCAGGAAAAGCTGGGAGATTATACAAGAGTATGGAGGAGGGGAGATAATGGTGATTAGAGACATAGGTTAATGTCATAGGTTAGTCCTTGCTGAACATTTGGCTCATATCACCTTTATCAGCTACAGAAGGACCAAAGAGCAGAGTCATGTAGGTTTCAACAATGGAATGACAGTARAAGTCTGTGTTAATTCCACAATACTTGAATCTCAGTATCCATCTATGGGGTATTTTATACTTTAGTGTAAAGGTAATTAAATCAGTATGCATTTACATATTGTAATGAATGGCTCAAAGTTTCCAGCATTCAGATAATTACATTAGAGAATGGCTGGTCACATGACACAGCAAGCTTATTCTAAGCTTTTTTAAAATAGTTTAACCAAAATTTTCAATATACTTACTACATCAACCTCTTAGCACTTGTAAAGCAGCTTGGCTGTTTTCAGTGCTATGAACTTGCAGTAATTTATGCCAATGAAAGAGTAGGCACTGTTGTAAACTCACAGAGTTCTTTTGAATTCCATGGACTTACATCCTTTATGCAAACCAGTAACCACATTATGYAGAGCTGGTTGTTTACAATAAGTCTGTGTTGCAAGTATCAATCAACTTAATGYATTTCCAAGCTAGATTTCCAGTCTAAGCTAATCACCTAAGCTCCTGGATAGTGAATGCCAAGAAATAGTTTGGTTTTTTTTCTTGTACTAGGGCATATTTCTTTATTCCTAATGTGGATTCATCTGATCTGTTTTAGATGGCTACTTTTGGAGATATGAATTTTACCCTAAAACTTCCTATCTCAGATGGAGATTTACAGCCATCTGAACAGATTAATTCCACATTAGCCTTAAAATAAGGTGACTCTCCTTTTGGAGGTGTTTGTAGTTTTTACTGTGAGAATATCCTAGGATATGAATCAGATCAGTAATTTTCAGAGACATTTGGGACAGAAGAASTCTTGCCACAATTTCAGGAGCTTTCAAAAAAATCAGAGAGCCAAGAGCTCATCAATTTGTTAAATAATTGCTTCTTCTTTCAAACCTACATGCCACCCAAGAGGATACCAGAGTCATTAGTTATATGGAAAAAGTGCTAAAAACATTACCTTTAAACAGTACTGAACAGTGAAAGTCCAATGGCCAGAAGTTAAATGTACAAAAATATATGGGAAACCAAATGGATATCCTGASGGAGAAGTACCACCTCATCTTTTCTCCTCCACACTCACCATCAATTTAAAAAAAAATTAAAATATTCAGTAAATGTTCATACTTATGAGTGACAGAGATTTGTGATCCAGTCACTTTAGGCACTCTGTACTCATTACCTTCTGCTCTATTGAACATATTGAAAATGAATACAGACAGTGATTAAGCATACAGGCATAAAAACAAAGCCTAAGAGATTTATTTTATTCCTACAATGTGCTCTGCTTTAAAAAATAACAAACACAAAAAAAATTTAAAAACCACACCACCACCAACAACAAAAAACAATCAAAACATATACATTATTGTGAGAGTCTGTCCGAATTTTCCTTCATCTGCCTCACGATTGTCATTGGGGGACCACAGAAGAGAAGACCCCCCTGTCT
This sequence comes from Cardinalis cardinalis, assembly GCA_014549065.1. Taxonomy (NCBI): domain Eukaryota; kingdom Metazoa; phylum Chordata; class Aves; order Passeriformes; family Cardinalidae; genus Cardinalis; species Cardinalis cardinalis. The sequence continues at coordinate 1,523,070 of JACDOX010000041.1, forward strand.
AGAATCTCTGGCTCTGAAGGAGAAAGGGACATGCCAAAGGCCCTGAGACCTGAAAGGACAGTGTTATTGTTTTCACAGGTGTGTTTGCTGTATGCTATACTGAGAAGAAGGGACATTGTGCCCTTYTTTGCAACAATGGCTTTGGAAGCTGTCCCACTTCTCGGCCAGGCTGGACTTYTCCTGAGTTCCGGGTGGTCTCCCACAGAAGACCCTCACSTGTTTWACAACCACCGTGACARACAGACTGAGATGTAAGAAGCCYCTCCATCAAGGACTGAGACATGAAAACAATGGTTCTTGCCTGCTGCCTAGCTTGGACTCTGTGYACCCTCCTTTCTATTCCTCCCCCCTTGAAGACCTTTGTTTTGGTTGCAAAATTTATTCTCCCTTCCCCCAACAAAAAAGAGTATAATTGGGGTGCAAATGAACTGTGCCTTTGAGATGYCCCCAGYGTAACAGGCGGATCCTCGACTGTGAATCCTGGACCAAAGGACTTCGTCTTTACGTTGGTAGMTATATCCCTCCCCTCTCTCTCTTCTCTCTCTTTTTCTCTATCTTTTTCTCTCCCTTAATCCCTCTATTGCATTTTCGCTGTGGTTATTTCAATAAAACTGCATTTGTTTTGGTTATCACTGCAAACCCCCTTGTACCGTGTCAGTTCTTTTGCACCCGGAGATCACTCCTATGAACCATCAGGTCATCYGTTCACTAGGACGGATCCTGACAAYTATATATAAAAGAAAAGAAATTAATAAATTACATCCCTGTAAAAGATGGATGAAATGATAGTGCATATATAGAGATGCTTTTAGGATAAAATGTTTGAAAGTAAGAAAACACAAAAGAAAAAATAGCCARAAAAACCACTGACCCCAGTGCAACAGAAATTTGTTATAATTGAACACACATCTCTCCCRCATTCACACAACAAAACTCAGTGTGTTAGGGTTAACACTCTCCCATTGCTAGTAATCATCATCATAGGAATGCAGTACTGAACAACTATCAGTTGCTGCTTTCTGTAAAAGGCTCCAACAATTTTATATTAAAGAAACAYTTTTATGTCTACCCAAAATATTTATAGGATTCTCTCCAGGTAYTGAATTAGGAGAAAAAGAGATTTAAATGAGCCATGTCAGAACAAAGAATAACTATTTTATGAGTTTACTGCTCAGCTTATTACTCTGAGCTGGCATTTGCTTTACCACCTTGACAGTCTGAAGTAATTTAGTAGATTGTATACCATCACTACTTTAATTATAATGCTTCACTGAGCAGTCACTTGTGCACTTGCTAAGAATTTTCTGCTAAGAAATTGTTCTGTCCACTGTCATCAAGCCATAACTTGAGGACTTAATAACAGCAGTACATGTAGCCAAAAGCTACTCGTGTGGAAAGAATGACAACCACTACCACACAAAAAAACACTGCAGTCAGATGCAAAAGTTAAATCTCAGGCACCAAACCGATCCAGAAGCCTTTCTAAATGACTCTGCTAGATCTCAGTTCTGCAAAGACCCAGGCACCCTCCTACTGCAGTGCCTCTTCACTGAGGTGCTTGTAAGGATTGATTTACCTAACCTAAGGCCCTCCTGTTTTCTCCACAAAGGTATAACTCATCTATCACACTTCAAAATCCTCCATTTCCTAGATGTAAAAAGAAGAAAATTGGGTGTGAGAAACAAAAAGGGTCAGTAAGAGAATCACAGTTGACCATTCCATATAAATAAAATCTTCCTTATGAGAACTCAAAGTAGCTCTAGGAACACTAATTAATAGCTTGCTATTAGCCTTTAAATGGCCTTTCCTTGCCCCAGTTTCACAGACAGAGAGGCAGAGGTTGTTCAATAACTTGTTCAACATTACAGTCTAATTGTACCACCCACTCAGACTCAGATTTTTRCAAAAAAAATCATTATTTCCCAGTATCTATGGTAAGGATAGGAAGAAGACCAGGAACTTTTAACAACTTGGTCTAATCCCTTATGCATGGAAAAAAAAAATCCAATGTTTCCTCATGAAAACTAAAAACTTGAATTTTTTAGTATGAAGATATGTAGCAATAAAATTTCCTGAGGCTATTTGGATGACAGTCCAGCTCAGTTTGGAAACAGTTCAGGAAATTTGGCAGGATATTAAAAAGAAAATTTCTAACTCTCATAACTGTAGGGGGGGAAATCCTTCTCTCATAAACAGTTGCATCTGCGTAATTAAGCTTGGCGGGGATGTTGTTTTCTGGTTCTTGTGACAGAGTTATCAGCAATGGGGGGAAGTTTAAAACTTGTGAAATAGGACAGAGGCTCCTCCTTTACCAWGGAATATGCAGTGAGAACGCATATCGCTCTCAGTTTAATCAATTAAACTTATTTAAATAGAGTTAAGCTAATTTATTATTATGGTTTAGGACAGGGAATAATCTGCCAAGAAAACCCTGAGATGAGGATACAAGTGATGCCATGAGAAAAATGTCTCCAGCCAGAGGGGCTGGAGCTCCTTTTGCTGGCACATGGACAGTGCAGCACATAGCAGCTCCAGTTCCAGAGTAACTGAAAACCCATCTGAAGGAGCTTGAGGATTCTATCCCTTTATGTGTCAAGCTCTGCAACATAAAGGGTAGCAATTACATAATTTTCCACTCCAGATCAATTTGGATTCCTCCTATGTATATCAACATAATTTTCTGTTAACACTTTTTGCCTGCACATAAACTTATACGTATTTTAATTTTTTTTCAGCTCTCTTCSAAACAGATCCTAATCTCTCAGCTATTTTTCTTTTCCTCAACACATATTACTTCAATGAMAATGTTAATTTTCTTGTATTAAGCAACATAGAATTTATTTAAAGAAATTAGATATCAAATGAAAGCAGAGATGAAAAAACATTGGAATTAGCACTATATGCATCAGAGTTSTCTGTATACATTTTCGTTCCAGCTGGTATCAACTTTTTAGCCATTCACACAAAAATATCTCATGAGAGGTATTTTAAAGATTTCCTTTACTGATTAAGAATCCAAAATATCAAAATAAATAAATGTCTGTAAATAAGCAGACAGTAAACATTTATATCAGCATTCGCTTTTTCCTACATAATAACCAATGAAATATTAAGGAAATTGCAAATCAGAAAAACATCATTCTTAAAAGAATGCAAATCATCATTCTTAAAATTGCAAATCAGAAAAGCATCATTCTCAAATACAATAAAAATTAGTATCTTTGAGGTTCAAGAAGCAATAGCTACACCGTAAGCCTGGTATACTCTTGTATTWATAGGCTCTGACACATTTTCAGCAGGACTCTGCATACCGAGCTTTTTGTCTCTGAAAGAACACTTATATTTTCTCTGGTGACACTGAAGTTTTAATCAACTCAGTCCTCCCTCATCACCCTCTCAAGTGTCCTGGAAAAATTGTTTCTGGTTCCAGAACATTAAAAAATGTAAGTGAAACCTTGGACACAAGTAGTGTTAGCCTCAGCCAGTCCTCTGCTCAGTTCTTTGCAAATTGCCAGAATAGTTCTACCAGGGCAAACGATGCTGATGGGCACTGGAGAAAAGGAAAGGTGCATATGTTGCCAAGCAGTTGGTAAGTGTAGCAGCTCTGAGAGAGGGATTTCAGTGTCACCAGTGCTGGTTCAGCTCCAGAGCATTCCTGAGGGATTTGCTAACACACTGGGAGGTAAATTAGGGCTCCAGCCAAATGGTGAAATGTAAATCCTACCATCTGTACTGAGACAACTGTCTTTGGCTTTTAAGGCAAAGTCAGAAAAAATAAGCATGTATAACTTAGTACCCTTCTGTATCTTTAAAGTGTCATTTATCTTAATTTAAAGATAATTAATAATTAATAAAGAAAAAACAAAAGGAGACAATATTATTTTAAAATGCTTTACTACAATTAACATATCAATAAAAAGTACTAATACAGAAATTCAAGCAGTTTTTCCAATTCTAGTTATCTTGAAAAAAAWTAAGTTTGATGTGTGTATATATAACATGTTCGTAAACATTTTAAAAACAAAGATATTTAGATAAAGTTCCTGGTTTATTTTAATGAATGGCTACAACCAAATTTTCTCATTGTAAATGCAACCACTTTATGAGGTCAATAACCCAGAAACAAGTGAAATATTTAAATACTTATGTCTACATTTTGATCTACAAATTAGATACACAAATCACATGAGTGTAAAAATACTGCAAAGCATTGTTGAAGATTCCTGTGGCAATATCACTACAAACACATTTAATGTCTGGACCAATTCCAATATTGCATTGAAATACAATGCAACATTTCATAGCTTTTTAAAATTAAAACAATGGGTCATTAACACAAGGTTCCTTCAGATTGTCTTTGCAGAGATAATGATAATATCAGAGAAAGCCTGGAACTGTTATCTTGCTTTTCAGTGTATTCTAAAAAACTYAGATATATTAAGTAAGGCCATACATTTCATGCAGTCAATTCTCAGTGGTATTTCAGGAGAGATTTATCGAACCAGTAGTTTCCTCTCAGATACCACTGAGACATGCTCATGGAATTCTAAGATGTTTACAGTAAATTAGAAACTAATTAGTTGAACTGAAATGCCAGCACCTGCTCCTGCATTATTTAAAAGAAGAAAGGGGTAAAAAAATCAACAGAAAAACATTTAGAGTTTCACAAATGGAAATAATACTTTAGGGCCTGGATTTCTCCCGGCCCATTTAATCATTTGAAAAGGTTGTCAGAATTATTAGGTTATGAAACTGAATCAATGCATCTTAGATATTTTTCYTTCCTGCAGCTTTATAGTCATTATTGTATTAAGATTCTGGCAAACAAGGCGAACAATATTTATGGTTCCTGCCATAACATTAAAAATGCATATCCCATTCAGATTTTATGAATCTTGAATTGCAGCAGGAAATGAGCAGTTTAGATGATAATTGACTTGTAAGGATTAGAACAGTTCAGGTTTCCCCCTGTGCAAAGAGGAGGTTCATCTGAGGTCTTGCAGATGAATGATAATTCCTTCAAAACATCACATCTGTCTTTACTAAAAGGTGCTTTTGTTCTGCAACTCTATATTGTGACAATAACAGTTATTAGTAAATCTGATAGAACAGGCGCAGCTAGCCATCCTGTGGTGGTAAAATGAGGGTGAAATACAATCAAATATTAGAGCTGTGGTATTTCATATAATGTGGCATTTCATATAATGCATAACAAAATAACCTGCCAAACCTAATGAGTTAGTAATTTAATCAGGAAAGTATAGTACCCAAGTAATTCTGGGTGGGAATAGGTACCATCAGTGAAAGAATCAATGTAATAAAAATGCACTGAGAAGAACTGTTTCACATGGAGAACAGAAGTGGAAATTTTCATAGTACAGGAATTAAGAAGCTTTTCATATCAGAGAAAACTCCTCAAATTACAGAACTTAGAAGGAAAAAATATATGCTATTTGATATGCTATTTTGGTTATAGCCATATTTCATTATTCCATGTCAATGAATAATTACCAAAGTATACTCATCTTTTCTTGCTATCGGTGTGCAAGAAGCAGAAATATCTTATTTTACTTCTTTAATATTCTACCTCAGTATAAGGCACAGGAACCAAACAAATACACAGGTGGGCTTGCTATCTCAAACAGAAGCTCAGAAAGCATCTTCAATAATATTAGATTTCATGAATTGCCTAAGATCCCTGTTAGCAAATTAAATATTTTAATTTTCCAGCAAATTTCTCTGATCTTTCTTCTACCCTTTTCTACACTTTTTTCTCAGCTTACCCATATGTCCTCTTAAATTTTGTAGCTACTCTAATTGCTTAACCTGACATTCAATCAACTCATCAGATCTAATCTGTAATGCTGGTATGCTTAGAAGTCCCCAAAAAGCAAGAAAACTGGTTTTGTACACCTTGCTGGCTACAAATTCTGCTGTGACTTTCCTTCAGAATTTGTCTTTTAAATCCTATGTCAGACTATTACCTTTTTCATTTTAACAAAAAAAATAAAAATGAATTTGAGAAGCTCTTAAGATAGATTGTTATTATACTATTCTATTGGAACATGTTAAAAATATGTCCATGATTGTAATTTAACTGAACCATTCCCTTCAACTCGTTATGGTGCCATGATGTGTTCCAGTATTCACACACATCAGGTCCCATTTCCCCTATCAGTGAGGCTAATGGAAACACACACCATGCAGTGTTATCCTGTGTTCTCCCCACACACAGTGCTGTGTTCCATGGAAGCATCACAGGGGATGGAGAGTGTAGATCCAGCTCACAGGAGGCCAGAACTACTCCCACAGAGCCACAGTTTAATGTCAAACAGAATGGTCCCATCCAAAAGTATAAATATTTCCACATGACAGGGGTGGGAGTGAGTGGTGGAGGTAGAAATTTTCCTTTTGTCATAGAGCAGAAACCTCAGATTTCTGTCACAACATATCCCACAGTTCTCACAGACAAAGTCTAACACATGAGCACCCTGGACACCTCTTCAGAGTGTACAAGCCTCTCTGCTTGTATTATATGACAAATTTGAAGGAGCTCAAACACCTGAGGATTATGTATGTAATATGCTAACCTAACTTTCTAATGGCTGGAAATAAACTGTTGAGTTACAAGAACATAGAAGCTTTCAAGTTAGGTGGGTTTTTTTCTCAGAAAAAAAAAAGGGATGACAATGAAAGAATGTTTTCCACTGGCTTTTGGTTTTGGAATGTGCTGGTGGCTTTGGAATAATTTTACTTGAAAAATAAATAATCATTGGAAAAGAAGCACGAGGCAGAGGTTAATAACATGGACCCTAAAGAAAAAAGCTTAAAGAGAAATACATGCTGTCATAGAACTATGAAAAATGTGACTTGAAACTGTGAGCAGAGACACGGGCTCTTATTTTTCCTATTTTCATGAAAATTGAAATTTGCATTAAATTTCTGGAAAAACAAAATAAGGATATGAAATAGACTCAGGCTTATCATAGCATTCAAAAACATATTTTAGCTCAAACTGGAACTGAACCAAGTTCCAAGCACTATTTTGAAGACATTGTTGAACTCTGCCATCCTCTCAGAGGCTTGCAGGTCAGAGGAATGGATTGACCAGGTGCTGACATTGTTGCAGAGGGATCTCCAGCTCTGAGCCTGTCTGCACTGCTTGGACTCTCCCTGCCCTAATCCATATCTATCACCACATGCATGGACAAAATCTTCAACAAGAACCAGCATCTTTTCACCATCTTTGCTGTTCTTTACAGTTCTGCAAACACTAGCAAGGAATTTGGTTGTACTTCAAGTTGAGTAATTTGCTGCTTCTAACAAGAAGGATCTTTGTTTCCTCGTCTCCTACAGTGGACACCCATGTTGAGCTGGTTACACAAAGCCAAGCCCTCTGCTTACTCAGTAGCCTCCTGCAATCTCACTGCCTGAGCACAACTGCTTACACACATTCATACATGTCTGCAWGCGTGTGTCCATCCAGTGGAGGGGACAGGTAGAGAGGTCTGAGAAGTTTTGAATCCCGTTTCCCAGAGCTGTGGAGCTATTGTTACTCCAAATTCCAATTCCAAATTCCAATTCCAACACTATACTATACCTTTCTGCAGTTATACAAGATTGTATGCCAGCCTCAAGCGCACTTCAAAGAGGCTGTGATTCTCCATTTGTAACACTTTCCATTTCCCAACAGAGGTAAAGAAACCTTCCTTGGCTGAAGCCTGAGCAGCATGCCTGACTGTACCACATGGCCCTTTTGAAACCAAAATATTGTAATTTCCATTATGAAATCAGTTCTGGTTTCATAGGCTGGTTGAAAAAGTAGCCTTATTGGCTTGAATTCTAATGAAAATAGCATCAAACGCACTGGAATCAGAAGCAAAAAGTTTGCTCTCTATTTCCTGAAACAGAAATAGCTATATTATTAATTAATCTCCCTAAGTGGAGCAATCACAAATAATCCAGGTTTTTTACTAATCACTTGGCAAGTAAATCAGAAATCCCCATCATGTTTCATCAACAGATAATAAATAATATAATGCAAGTTTCCCAATCTAGACATGTGTAAGGAGTTTGGGAATGAAGAGCAAACCTTTTAAAACAATACTTTCAATACTTGAGCAAGTCATAATTATGATAATGTTTTACTTATTATTACTTAAAACATGACTAAGTCATTTTTTGTTTCACATTAACATGTAAAAAATTTGCATAGCAGTTCCAAGGCACTCTCTCTCAAAATCACACTGCTATGTTTTTAATGTGGGTGGATTAACTGTTCCTCCTCTAAGTATTGCTGGCTATTTTTTTCCAGCTGAAGTCAATGCATTAGTCAGGCTATCACCACCCTAAACAAATGTAATCTATTTCATGCATTGATTAAACCAGCAGAGCCTGAAGGAACATTTCACCATCCAAGAAACCAAATGGGTGTTTATAACTTCCATTCATGCTCTTTTTGCATACAGATTGTGAAATTGTAGAGGCGGCATTTTGGTTTCTGACCTAATGTATTCAARTAGAGGGATCAGTCAATTGTGCAAAAGAAGGAAAAAGAATTTAAATAAATGTTTCAAAGTCTAACACTAAGTCTGCCAGTAAGATGCAGTATATTTCAATACAAACATTAGACAGGTTCCATTCTGAAACTTGAAACACACCTGCTTTAAAGAACAATTTGCTTCGACTCCTGGACCTCACTGCTGTCAGTGCTCCCCAGGTGTCTGGCCCCGTGAAAAGCACAGCGCACCATTTGCTCTGAGAGGGGGACTAACAAAAGATTAAACTGATTATAATCCCCACCTGTGGATTTTAAGGGAGGTAATGCAAATACATGTATTTCCAGAACCTGTTTATTAAAACTAAATACTCTTGTACCTACTTATGGCCCATTTGCAAGTACAATTTACCCCACTAAGTCATAATTTTCTGAATAAAATGTTTTGTCAGCACTTTAGAATCTTCGTTTTCCTCATTTCCAATCCCAGAGGTTTCAAGTACTTCTGAGCCTAGCTGGGATCACAAATTAAAGAAAAAAATAAAATAAACCATGAGTTTGGGTAGGTTGTTAAGGGTTTTATTGAGGAAACAAAAAGCTAATACAAAGAACTACTTTGTCTTGCTTAAAAAATTTATCTCCACAGCCTGCTGACTGTGGCTAGGAGTAGTTACTTAAGGGGAGTCACAGGAAAGCTTGTACCCATTGATTCTTCCCCATCTATTTTTTTAAATTTTGCCTCTCTCAGAATCAGAATTATCTGAAGAAGACCTCTAAGCTCATCAAGTCCTACTGTTAACCCAGCACTCCCCTGTTCACCACAAAACCATGTCCCTCAGGGGCACATCCATAGATTTTTTTGAAAACTTCCAGGGAGGGCGATTCCACCCCATGCCTGGGCATCCTGATTCAAAGCCTGACCATACCTTCAGTGAAGATGATGACTAATGACTATAAAGCTGCAGTGAAGAAATTCTTCAAAATATCCAATGTAAAGCTCCCCTGGAGCAACTTGAGGCCATTTTCTCTTGTCCTGTCACTTGTTACCTGGGAGAAGAAACCAGTCTTTTTTTGGAAAAAATATAATAAAATCCATTTGGAAGTGCAAAAGTGACAGAAATAAAAATTTATGAAAAGCATTTAGAAGATAAAAAAGCATCATTCTTTGTTACATTGCCTAGAGTGACAGACATAAGACCCTACATCTACTTACAACATCTGAGGAAAATTTAAGTTAATCTATATGCTGCATGTAATTATGTAAAGGAATAATAAATAATGGATAGAAAAATTGAGATTGTCATGTAATGACACTTGGGAGAAAATGGGAAGTGGAAAGGCTGGACAAATCACAGGATCAGAGCAAGTCTGAAGTTGGCAAAGACCTCTGTAATTTGTCAAGACCAGTCTCCTGCTCACAGCAGAGTCAGCCACAGCTGTTGGCCCAGGACCATGCCCAGACAATCCATCTCCAAGGACCAATACTCCACAGCCTCTCTGGTCCTGTCACCACACACCCCTGCAAAGAACCTGTCTTCACCACCCATCACCAGGTACACACTGATAAGTGTTCTCCAGGCTGAACAAGCCTGGCTGTCTCAGCCCATCCTCCTGTGCCAATTATACCTCAATCAACTTTGTGGCCTTCAATGGACTCTCCAACATGTCCTTGTATGTCTCATTAGCATATCATGTTCACAGCTTTGTTGTCCATTTGGTACGCAAGAACTTTTGGACACACAAATTAGTGAAGAGATAACAAAAAAAAAATAAAAAAGACCAGAAAACCTATAGTAAAATTTTATTAAAAGGGTAAATATTCCTGACAGGGCTACTCACAATTCTGCACAATTCCAGTCTTTAGTTATGTTTACTTACTTGAACAGAAAACATTGTCATCTCAACAAATGGTACTAATATTTTCTTTTTCTGCAACCTGTGTTCATTAAAATTTAGGTATTACAGTATGCTGTCAAACTTTCATGAAATACACGTTTGTCTGGAGACAGGAAGGCAGACCTTTGCTTTTCATTTTTCCAAAGCAAAGCAAATGTGTATGATATAAGAGTACTGACTAAAAAAGAAATCTTCCCTCTTCTTGTATGTATTTTGGTAGTGAAATATAGTACGGGGACTTTTTGGATAAGAGAAAAATTTACAAGTAAAGGCTGCACTGAATTTATTTGTACCATAACAGGCAGCTGTAGCTTTAGATACATAGGTAAAAAACTAACAGTTTTTAAACCCTAGTACCTACAATTTTATGATGTCTAGTACTAAATCCCATCTATGACATTTATAAATTGAGCGGTGGGAGTTTTCAAAGGAAGGACTTTTATTTTTTTTAAATCATGAACTCTTTTGTGAAAATCTGGAAATGCAATTTTTCACATCAGGCTTCCAGAAAATGTACTACAAATGCTTAGAGCAACTGTATTCTTCAATGAATCACTGCTACTCACACATGGAAATCCAGTAGGTCTCCTCACACAATTAGGCACCTAATTATGTGGAAGAAAAAAAAGCAAAACAAACTAGTACCTAAATAAATATCTATGATAGAATTGCCCATTCATTTATTGTTTTCATTCAATTTTTAAGAGTGTATTCTTATCTGTACTTGCTATAAAAATATTAAGCATGTGGCAATGCAATGGGCATACACTTAATATTTCAGTTTATATCTGCAATTATTACTTCAGCGGGAGCAACATATATAATATTTCTCTCATGAAACACATATGAAATAATTTGCCAGAGTATTTGACCAGTCAAATCTGGTTCACTCTGTTGACTGGTATTGATTCTGAACAAAGCAGACAGTGCTGCATTTTTCAAAACCTAGACTCAATAAATTCACAACCACACCAATTGAGCTGACAAACCAGAAGCCATACAATACATTTACATTCACAGCTAGCATGCCTTCTCTGATCTTTTCCCCCCAGACATGGGACTGTAATATGATTTATTCTACTCTATTATTGCTTTCTACGTCCCAGTCCATGTTTTTGCTTAGGGACGCATGATGAATCAACTGCCAGGGGCCAGCACACTGAAAAAGTGAGAATATGAAGACGTGATAAGGTGAAAATGTGATTACAGTTCCAAACCGCCCCCAAAAGAAAGTCCCTGTCACCACAACTTACACACCACAATTCAGAAGACTAATATGAATCAAGAGTGAAAAGTCAACCAGAAATTTTAAGCAGACTACTAAAATAAAATTACATGGTATGTGCCAAAAAATGAGTCAAAATGAGAGAGAAGAGTAAAAAATCCTGTAGGCTGAGAAAACCTAGCCTGCAATTCACCTAATTTATCAAACATTTTCATCAGTTTGCACAGAACTGTTATCACAACATTTGCATTTCCATAAACTGCTTTCTAGACCAGCTGAGAAAAAAAAATTAGAAACACAGTCATGATAAATTTACCTCTCCTTAGCACTGCCAGCTTACTAGAGGCTGTTGCCTGCCCCACTGTTGAGYTGCAGCCAGCCCTGGCAGCATGGCCCTGCAGGCTCCCCTTGCTGGGCAGAGGGGTCAGCAGAGGGGAATGGCTGGATGCTCTCGATAACAGAAGTATCACAGGCGCTGCTGCTGCCCACAGCATCCTGCCATCATCACCACAATTTATTAAGAAAAAAGAGAACCTTTCACAGTGCTGTGGAAACATTTCCTGCAGCATGAGGCTTTGCTGGAAGGCATCACACCCAAGTACTGCTCTGCCTCTGTAGTGCTGGACCTCTGAACCTCAAGGGGATTACAGTGATAATCACTTTTGACTGAAGGTAGAAAAAGAGTAAAGAGGGCAAAAGCTCACAATGTACAAACTGTGTCAGCCCTTGTCGTGAAGGCAGACAGCTCGGGAAGCTCCTCTCTGTTAACTGGTTGAGTCCACTGTGGTTCCTGCTTACCACTGATAAAAGCCACACACATTCCAGCTGTCCAAGCTGAAGGATGAAAATCACTTTTAGACAACTTAGATAACAAAAAGTAGGAGTTTTAGATTTACTTTCCTTCTCTAGCTCTCATTGTTAAAAAAAGTTGTCTTCAAAATTTGCCTTCAAAGTTGTCTGCATTTATTTTAGACACATTACTTAAGCTGAGGTGAATCCTAGATCATAGAATATCCTCTGTTGGAAAGGCCCCACAAGGATCATCAAAATCCAGCTCCTGGCCTTGTGTAAGACTGTCCCAAGAACCACATCTCATGCCTTAGTGCATTGTCATCCCATCCAAAAATTGGGTGAGTTGAATGAGAGCATGGTGAGAGCATGTTGAATTTTTGGAAGACAAAATAAGGGCAGAAGAACCCCAGCCAGAAGATAGAGCAGATGTAAGCAGAGCAGCAGCCCTGCTGGACAAACCACCTGGAAGTACAGACTGCCCTCAGTGCCTCTGATCCTTCACCTTTATCTGACGAGCTGGAAGGCTTGTGGGTGTTTAAGAGCAGACACCAGAAGAGTGAACACACCTCCCTACGTGTGTCCTCAAGACAGGTGACACTGCTTTGTGGAGCACATAAAGAATTAGATCCAGACCAAAATATTTTTTGCATCTGGACGTGATGATATTGAAGGCAAGCAGCCTTTAGACAAGTCAATCAAAATCTACCTATTTTTGCATTATAGTATGAGGAGATCAGCTGACCCTTGTCCTTCTTACATTCAAGGAGAGGTAGACAGTTTAGGGAAAGACTCTAATACTTGCCATGCAATTTTTAGCCCAAAACTTATCTACTGACATGCTAGGCACTCCTGCTCTGCCTCCCACCCATCAACAAATTTAATCTGACTTTTTTGCATGTCTGATAGGGGTGCTACACACATCTGCAGCTGCATGGGGCACTTCCAGGAAAATGTTTCCCCAGCACCACAAGGCCAGTAGTGCATATATAATAGCTACATTTTTTGCCTTTGGCAGAATAAAGTACTCTTGCATTATCTCAGCATTGTATTTCTCCAAACATAGAACAAAGTGACCGCTTAGTTTTAAATCAGATTTTCTTCCTAAAGCTGTCATAATAGCTTCCAATTAAACTTTTCCAGAAAGGTAGACCATTTCAACCATGAAATACCTTTGGCAGAAATTTCAAACCTCTAGAAAAGACTGAACAAAAGTATCTAAGGAATTCACAAAACTCCAAACTTTTCAGAAAGAAAAGTGCTACTTTCTGGTCAGCTGTGTTCCCTCCTCATCATGCCAGGTTTCATGAAAAATAAAGTTGTTTTCCAATAAAAAGCACTTACCTCAAACCAATATCAAGCAGTTCACCAACAATAGAAACAATAAATACTTATATAACTAGGAACCCTCTTAAATATTTTTATGGTACCCCACATTAAAATGTTTATATTACTATGTCTAGCAATAAAGGGAGAAACCATAAGTGATGGGAGGCAGAGAACTGACAGAACAGGATAGGTTACAGGCTTCTATGGGACTTTTATCATGCTTTGTGAGTAAAACAGTCTCACTTTTCCATGGCATCTGACTTCTGGAGATTGCGATAAAAGAGCAATAATGAAAATAAGGAATAACACCTATAAAATCACATTTACTAAGATAAAAGCAATATTCCTGCAACTTACACACACATGGAAAAATCTTGAGTCTAATGTTGCCAAGTTGATTTTCTTCAGTTAAACAAATTAYATTGCTCCCAACAGTACAGAAAGTGTTCTATGATGACCCAAGTGTGTTCCCGTGTACATTTATAATGTATTTAATATTATGCACATAATATGACTAATAAGATACATGAAGAGTATTTTCAGCCCAAATGCCAGTTGCTGTTGATCTGGAAGCTGAAGCCTCTAGATAAGAAAAAAAAGAAAAAAAGAAAAATATGCAAGTATCTTTTAAAGCAAGTAAATGTAATATCTTTGACTGCAATTGAAAAGTATATTCTGAACCAAAAATTTAAGACATTTGCCTAGTTCAGCATAGCCCCCTCTGAAAAGCTGTGCATTGGGAAAAACAGTTCTCTCCTTTCCAGTGTTCTGTCTTCTTTTCAAGGAGGAGCGAGTGACCCTGAAGAGCCAGTAACAGATTGCACACATGTGCTTATCATATTTCTTTTATGATGCAAGTACAGTGCATCCATAATTTCTGTTGCACTCAAGAAATTGGTTATTAATTTTTATTTAATATTTCTAGTTTTATTTCAACCATTAAAATTTACAGGAGAACACTTGCACTCTAAATTTGTCTACTAAATAACTTACAACTGTGGCAGAGGCTTGCCTTGGGTTTAATTACTTTTGGTAGGCATCAGCACAAAGATTTACAGATATAAACCCCAAAGTCTCTTGTTCAGTTGCAGAGTAAACCCACTGAAGTTTGAATGGCTGGTAAATATTTAATGAAAAAATATGCTCCTTGAATTTTTTTATTGTAATATTTCTTTTCATCTGTTGTTCCTCAAGAATAATTCCACAGATCAAAATGCATGAAGTAATTTAAAACAATTTTCAAGTGTCACATTGATTTAAAATATTTCCTCTTAAATGATTCAATTCTTCAAACCGTGTCATGATTAAGCAATAATTGGAAGATCCTCTTAATGTCCCTAATTCTGCCTTTTAACACTAAGATATGTGATGATCCATATGCAGAAGATTAAAGTTGTTTTGTAGGATATGCTTTTGTGAAGTTAATCACTGATAACAAATATGCATAATGAAATCTGTGATTTAGCAGAGGCTAAAATTACTAAGAGAAAAACAGGATAGAAGGGCATCTTGAAACCTCTATCCTTGATATACAGTTGCAAGTCAATCAGCATTTCTGTCCTTCTTATTGTAAAGATCCATGCCTTTAAATGGTGATACAGCAAGTCCTCACAATAACAGAGTAGTAGCCATAGTGAGCACATTAAGGGAAAAAGTGGAACAAAATTTATTTAAATTTTCAGGGGATATGATTTCCTCCATGGGTCTAATGTGCAGTTCTTCAGTATAAAGATGTTTTCTTTCAACAACTGCTGGAGAAAAACCTAGCCATATACACTAAAACTCCCTGTGCTTACAGGAAAATCCACAAAGTTTAAGTTTGATTAACCAACTTTAATGTACCCATCTCTCACTTCAGTGACAATCATTAGTGTCAGGCTTAATCCGGAGCTCCAAATTTGGACACGTGGCAAGGGGTTATCTGGCCTTTTTATTTTTTCAAATACTATAAAACATTTCTGCACAGAAAACAAACAAAAAGCTAATATATGTCTAAAAATGAACTTTTTGGCCTGTCTTTATAAATAACCGGTGTCAGTCAGCCAGAGTTCAAAAACATTCACTCATGAGTAAGTAGCTAAAGTGAAACTATCAAGAGCAATCTCCGACACCTTAGGGACAGAGGATTATATAGGTCTCTAATAATAATGTGATTTCTGCATCCTGTTTAAGCATCCTGGAGCATAGGCAAAGTTCACTGATGTCCCCTTCAACCCATCCTTACATCCTTCACCAAAATGTTCAAAGCAAGATAGTCCAAAAATCACAAGACAGGAAATTCATTTTTGTATGGTTCTGATGGCTCTTTGTGACTGCAAACGCAAAGCAATTGTGAAGCCAGAACATCTGATCAGAAGAGCATTATCTGATTGAAGGAATCTCTGGAATATGTAACATCACTGGCAAAACTCCAACATTACTTCTCTAAATTGCTCTGAAGACATATATAATAAAGAGGAAAAAGCAGGCATACACAAGGTGTCAAAATACTGACATATTTTTAGCAGGACGCAATTCTGCTGCTTTATGCCAAAGACCTAAGTGTAATAATTTAAGTTTTCAACTGGCCTTACTATTTTTTTCCACACTCCCTTGAACCACAGCAAACCCTGCTCAGATATCCATCATTCTAAGACTGACTGGAATCATGAAAACGTAGACTAGGGGCAGAAAAAGAGGTACTCACAAGTGTAAGTGCTATCACTGGGMCATCCTTCCAAAAAAAAAATTATGTCTCTTCTGTCAGTGTCTGCTCTCCCCCAGTGTTAAAAAATGCAGTCTTACATCTCTGTAGAAACAGATCCACCCTCAGTGACAGAAGAGCTGGTGTGTGAACTATTGGAGGAGCTCGACCCCCACAAGCTGATGGGGACAGACAWCATCCACCCAAGGGTTTTGAGAGAGCTGGCTGATGTTATTGCAAGGGCTTTCCATAATATTTTAGAAGTTTTGGAAATCAGGAGATACACTGGAAGACTGGAAGAAGGCTAATGTCACCCAATCTACAACAAGGGTTTAAGGGAGGATCTTTTGTACACACCTTAACAGTGGAATTTTTTAGCTTTATAGTGACGTGCAGCTGGGTTGGTCTGAGTGCTTTTTGTTTTCTGTCTCTGATATTGCATGGGATATAACTAACCTTAAAAAAACATGTTTAGATTTCATATCCAGTCTTGTCTCACACATTTGATTTGCATCCCAGTGTGTGACCACCCAGGCTACCCAACTGGGCTGGTCATTATCTCACAGCAATCATCGTATCTTAGTTTTCAAGAGGATTTGCCTGCTCTTCATTAGCCAAGGTCAAATAGGACTAATGCTTGGAAGATTTGTACCTCATTAGCATTATCTTTATTGCCATTATTTCACAAGCTAACACAACAAAAAGGAATTATTCCCCAGTTAGTCCCAAACATTCCTACCCTTCTCATTAGTATTGGCATAACCCTTTTCTCTAGGGCAGCTCAGAGCTCAGTTCTTGAAGGAAAGGCTGACAGCAGCAAAATTATGGTACCAAAAGGGACAGGYAGAAAACACTCTCCTGATTTATAATCAGATTCCCTTATTGTAACAAGCAYTTTCTCATTGCTGGACTACTTAGATCAGCTTATGCAATTTGTCACGTACTAGAAACTACTTCTTGTTCTAACTGACAAAGAAGGGCGTGCTCCCTCCTATGCTTAATCCAGAATTTTAACCACCAAATGCTGTGCAGGATCATTGGCATGGTGTTTTAATTCAGCTCCTAATAAAAAAGGAATAYTCCCATTCTGAATATCACTGACATATGCAAGTATGATCTTTTTTGCACCTCTSAGTGACAGGCAAGTAAAATATATAGTTTCAGAATGAGATGTGACACGGGATCTCACATGCTTCAAATTCTCAGCATGCTTCCCATATAAAACTTGGTGATCTTTGCAATTCATTCACATCTAAATGCATTCAAGAGATAAATCTGAGTTATGATCAGCTTTGGAAGAGACAGGCCTAAAAATAAGGCATCTCAAGTGAGCAGAAAATTCTACAGAAATTGAGATAGATGTACTCTCCTAGCAATCAGTGGTCGTTTTGTGGAGCATCAGAGGATTTAGGCACAGTTTGCCTTGATTTCTTGATTCTCCTAAGTGGATCCTAGCTGTCTGGATTAAGTTGACACATATACAGACACAAATAGGAGTAGAAAATAGATAYGATGCTTGGGGAGTGCTCAGATACTGGGGGTATCAGATATTTCCCTACAATTACTTGAAGCAAAACAGGGGTTTTTAGGTAAATACAGATTCAAAAGTGGGACTTATCTACTTCATTAATCAGTGAAACAGTCACCTCCAGAGAGAGGTTCATCTGACTTAATTTAGATAAGACATTGTAGCAGAAGACAGATCACTCTCTTTAGGAGTTTATTTCATCAGCTGTGAAAGAAGCTTAATCACTTGCCTCCACATTTTTAGGCATCCCTGGCAGAAGACAAAAATCCCCACCTTGGGCACCAGCAAGAGTTTTCATATCACCAGACACAGATGCCTAAGGATCTAATTTCCTCAAGTCTTTTTATGTAGAGGGGAGGAAATGCAGAACGCCAATTTTAAATTACAGTTTTGTACATTTTCATTGTTGATTCTTTTTTGATTCTTATTTCCAAGAATAAATTGAAGCAATCTCAGGCTGGTGCTTTTTGGGCAAACATTTGTGTGAGACACTCTGAAGCACAGTGTAGGTATTTAATACAGCTTCTCTCTTAGGAAAAAAACCCTCAGGGCAGAAATTCTGCAGTTCATGTCTGTTCTTAACTACAGTGCCCCAGAAAGCCAAGAGCTAAATTCAATGCTCTTCTGCCAAGCCATCATTACAGGCTTTTGTCTCACCAAGAAGAAATAAGCAAAAGGCATACAGACACCATTTACACATAACCAGGACTGCAGCACCTGCTCTTAGACTGAGAGATCATCTGCTATCTCTACATCCTGTTTCACCCAGCAAGATAGCCGAGGATAAAACCATCCTACCAGCTAATCCCTTCATGCCAGTGACCTAGAAGGCTGACAAGTGCACTGGTTTCACAAGCGAGCCCTACTCAGCAATGACCACACACCTGAGCGATAACAGCCCTGCGATAACCCCTCTCCCAACGCCCAGCTCAGCTTTCAACTCCACAGAGAGCGCCGGGCTCCAGGGGTTTAGCCTGTCATTGTGAAACATTCTTGTTGCCATGCATTAAAAACATACACAAATGTTAAAAATAAAGGTCAACTGGAATGCAGGCTGCAGCAGTCTAGCAAGGGTTTTATAAAAGCCTTCTCACGTTTACCTTACACAGTCTTTTTGTCCTGTGAGAGGGTTGGACAGATTAAAGGACTTCTGAGTAGTTTCATTCATAAAGYGGGGGAGATGATTCTGTCCTTTTATCATCACCATAATTTGAAAGAATCCAAGTTACCAAAGGCAAAAGGTAGCAAAGACATCTTTACTCCTTGATACATAATCTTTACATGACRCAGCATAATAGGCAGCCTGTAGGAAAGCAAGGAGCCTGCAGCTGATGTGACTGACTGACACAGCGCACACACTGATTTCACAACTGGCAAATACACACTGCACTTAAAAACCAGACTAGAAAAGTAAAAAGAGGGCATGACAAAATTCAGGGAAGCTGGAGTTTCACACTTAGATTTGCTTTTTTTATTTATTTGGTTTTGGTTTTTTTCCATCTTGACTGACTTAAGGTCACCTAACTGACTTGTTATTTAACTATAGGGCTAATTGAAATAACTTTTATTTGACCCTTCTTGCAACCCCTTCAAGGACCATTCAGAAAKGGCCGTTCTTCCTTGCAGCTACAAATATTGTATGAATTCACCCAGGAGAAATGGTTTACCCAGCTCTGACAGTCTGTCATGTCCTTATCTGACCTCATCAACTGCTGTTGTAGGGGACTGCCAGAGGAATCATTCAGTGCCTTTCTGATTGATTACAGTATTGATTTTTTTTTTCTCCTTCTTCTGCTAAAAAAAAAAAAAAGTAATAAAACCCCAAACCAAATTATCCATCTTACCAACTGCAAAACCATTTCAGAAGTTTGTAGAGAAAAGGTTGTTATCCCTTGACAAAAATATTCAGGCCTAGAGTACCATGGATTGAGCAGGTATTTGGAGTCTGTTTCTCACACTAGATTTTGGCCTCCCTTAGTTTTCTATAGCCCACTCCTCTCTACTGAAAATCACAACAATCATTATTATAGCAGGATAAATCAGACACTTTTTGAAATTGCATACTCATTACATACTGAAAAAAAGCAGAGTAGATTGTAAAATTGCAAAAAATATGACATTTTTCAGGTCCATATATAAGGATCTTAAAACTATTCTTGAATGCAAAGAACCAAAAAAAACCCAGTTTTTTTTCCAATATAATTTCTTCATAGTACATTTTATTCCTTTTGGAGAATTTTCCTAAAGCTTGGTAATCATTTTCCTCTGTTGAAAGCTCTCCAGTTCTTATATGCACCCTATTTATATGTCATGCAATTAGAACCATGCAAGATTTTAGAGTGAGGCCATTAATATAAGCWTGTAAGATGCCTGCAAAAACCCCCTGCTAGTAACAATCAATCATTTAGGATTTCCATTTGAAAGGTGTTCTAGCTTGATTTGTTTTTTTTAAGAACTATCCTGCTTGGTGAAGCTCCACTGGCACTGGGAAGACTAAGAAGCATAAAAG
Source organism: Cardinalis cardinalis (assembly GCA_014549065.1). Lineage (NCBI taxonomy): Eukaryota > Metazoa > Chordata > Aves > Passeriformes > Cardinalidae > Cardinalis > Cardinalis cardinalis. The sequence continues at coordinate 1,543,526 of JACDOX010000041.1, forward strand.
AGCATGGTAAGTGGTATTTTTTGTTGTTATGATAGGATTTAAAAGTAATAGTTCAGGCTATTCTATTAGCTAAACCAAAAAACAGGTTCAACTAAATGCATGAAGGAGAAAACTCATCATAATTCAGAATGTCATTGCTGTAATCAAACAAAGGACTTGTGTGATTATACATGAAAAAAATCCTGAATGTCTTTTTATTAAAAAATGCTTCAAGGTTGAGAAGGATTCAAAGAAAGAGGATGCAGATGTGCATTAAGGAACTTGTTTCTATTAGATTAGATAGGTGCTCTTATTAAAATTCAGTAAACAATATACTACTCCTGGTATTTTGATTTGATTTTTTGCACCRTCACACACATTATACCTAATAAAGCATATTCTATCTTTGCATTAATTATGAAATTGAAAAGTGATAATTTTAAATTACTTTAGTCACTTTACATATAAGTAACCAGGTGGTATTCTCTGGTAAATAATAAGAAATGTTGCATTTAAATTTGAAGATATTGGTGTAGTAAATTTTATAGTAGTGATGAAACAGGCAAAAAAGATTATTTTGCACTCCTAAACTCCACAATTAAAAAGGGATAAATTTTACAGATATGAACATTTGTTGATTTTGTAWTCTGTATTGCAAGTCCTAAAAAAATCCCTAACAACCACAAACTCTCCCCATGCCCAGAAGAGCTAAAAAAATACTTATAACAGAACATCAGTTTAAGGAAAAAGTTTTCATAAGTATGCAAAATATGATTTCTGAAACCTGTAACTTTTGATATGTTGCAACTYGATCACTTTCATGAAGCTACAAGATTTACATATTGCTTGCTGATACAGTTCAATTTCATTTTTCAATAGGACTCAAAAAAAACGCTGTAATTGTGTCCAAACTAAGGAATATAAGAACATAATTTTTTTCAAGATATGAACATTAGCCAATTCAAGAAATTATTTTTAAAAATATCTCATTGGTATTAATGATATTTTCTCATTAAACAGACAGTTGTGTCAAATGTGGAAGATTAGACTATTACAAAATGGATGTTTCTACTTTTCACTGGGGGATTAATATTGATTTTACCTTTGAAGCATTAAAAGTTTTTGATAAACAATCCTTGCCATTTAGAAAAACAAAAAGAATCTTCCCCAAAATACTCATTTTTGTTAATATATATTCTAGCATTCTTTACCAGCATATGATTTATTTTCCCACAAGACACAYGAAACTACAAAATACAGGAAAACCACAGCAGTCACACACAGAATTTTTAAAAACAACAAACACAAAGACAATGAAAATGTTCCTGTCATTTTCAATGATGCTGAAATRTAAAATATTAGTTCCATAACTAGACTCAAGGAATCTAAGATAATTCATGGCATTTTCATGACAGCTGATATTTCTTTGCCTGGACCCAGACCAAGATTCCAAACAGCAGATCTGGTCTGAGCATTTTGAGGTGATCTSAGAAGTTATTTGTTTTTACCAGTTTTTCTTAAATGGTTCATTGAAACTGGCACAGGAAATTGTCTCAAAGGCAAGAGAAGAGTGATAGCTGGATAATATAAGCCCYCAAATTAATTAACATATAGGGTGACATATAACCTCATTCTCAAAGGAAGACATTTAAATAGATACAYAGAGGACACTAGCCAGGCTTTGGAGGCTAAAATGAATGTTTCCTCTGTTCAGCTTTCAGACATCATTTTTCTCTAACTCATATTTGCAAGACTACATTTGTAAGGGAGAGAGCTAAAAATAAGTTATTTGGCTAAAAATAGAAACCCAACTGTATTTCTTTGGTGTTTAAATGACTCATGTGGGCAGGAAGCTGAGCAGTGCCCTGGCAGCAGAGAGCCACCAATGTCCTGGGCTGCACCAGGAGGAGCAGAGCCTGGTGGGAAGGGATTGGGAAGGGATGCTCCCCCTCCACTCAGCACTCCTTGCACCACTGCTGCAGCACTGTACTTAGCTGTGGTTGCTTGATAAGGCACCAGGGTGATGCACTGGATTAGCAGCAAAGGGCTGCCACTCTGGCAGGGAGATGGGCTTATGCAGCCTGAAAACATGGATTTGAGCAGAGTGAAAAACAGCCCCCCAGCACCCACAGGGAGGTTGTAGGAAGACAGATCAGGATCTTTACAGTGGGACATGGTGAGTAGATGAAACCCAAAGAGCATAAAGTGAAACTAGAGAGGTTCAGACTGGTTACACATTTTTCCCTCATGAGAATTGTTAAACCTTGGAAGAAATTGCCCACAGCAGCTGTGGAGCCTCTCTTCATCCTCGGGAATTTTCAAGACCCAGCTGGATAAGACCCTGAAGCACCTGGGTCAGCTCAAGCTGATTCCTCCTTAGGTTCCATCCAAGATCAAGATCAAGAAAGGCAGCAAAGGTTTTTTTTTAGACCTGAGTCCAGGACAACCCCTCTACTGGGCGCTACACTTCAGAGGCAGGTATGTGAGATTTGATATCACCACTGGTGAAATCTCACATACCTACCACAAAACACACATGACCACCCTTTTCCTCACATCCCCCCACCACAGGCACAGGATTCAGGCATTCCTGCAGTGCCACACCATGTGCTGGGGTCTCTGTCCTGCAGCCCCAGCTGGTGGGGCTGTGCCATCAGCACAAAGCCTCCTGCAGGACGCCCAGGCTGGAGCGCTGCTGGCTCTGGGTAGAGGAGGGAAACTGTCTGGTGTCAAATCCAGGTGCTTTAAAGGGACCTGTTGCCTTAACCTCAACTTTTACCGCTAGGCTTTGTAGCAGTGGAGAGCATAGCACTGACAGTGAATAAACCCAACCCTGATTGTGCTTTGTTTCCCCTGCTGGCCCTTTAAAGAGCCAGTGATCCACTGTGTCATCCTGGTTATCTTCAAGGTAGCCTAACTGAAATGCCTGAGAAATCTCAAAAGGACTTGTCATTTATACAGTTACTCAGAAGTTCATACACCCTGAGAGCTGCACTCTGGTACTATTCTTAGTTATATAATGGACTATTTTTGTCTGCAGAAACAAGTTACTAACAATTGCACAAAATAAATWAAAAAAATCAAGGCTTACACATAAAAACTATATCCAAATAATAGACAATGTTAATCATAAGAGGCTCATGTTTTCACAGCTCTGAAATTTTATATAACTTAAAATCTAGCAAAAAATTCACACTAAGAACCATGTTGTCTGTATTCTCACCATAACAATATTCTTATCTCCAATAAGATTTATTTCATATACAGACTTCCATTTGCATGAATCACCACCAAGGATTGGAGTTTTGCTTTTCTGCTTTCTGTAACTTATTATTTTGACTTTAGAAAAAAAAAAATCCCTCCATATTATGACCATCTAAAACTTCACATAATTATAGCTATTCAAATCACAAGGACATGGCATGCAAAACATATCAACTATAGATAACACCTTTGCAATCAAAGAGGATTGTGATAGAAAATATGTCTGACATATAACAGATAATACTTTCACTTGAACAACAATCATAAAACTATACTTGTGTTTCAAAAGCATTAAGAAACCCTCATGTGCCAAGTTCTCARATAAGGCATAAAATCACAGAATATGCTGAGTTGGAAGGGCCCCACAAGCACCATCCAGCCCAGCTCTGGCCCTGCCCAGCACCATTCCCTGGAGTCACACCATGTGTCCCAGAGCATTGCCCAAACGCTTCCTGAATTCTGCCAGGCTGGTGCTGTGACCACCTCCCCAGGGAGCCTCTTCCAGTGCCCAAACACCCTCTGGGTGAAGAACCTTTTTCTATCTTTTTCTCTCTAGCATCCAACTTCCTCTTCTCCTGGCACAGCTTCAGGCCACTCCCGCCAGAGAGGAGGAGAGGTCAGTGCCTGGCTCTCCTCTTCCCCTCACATGGAAGTTGTAACTGCARTGAGGCTTCGGACTTGGTCTGTTCWGACCCCTCTCTCCAGGCTGGACAAAGTGACCTCAGCCMCTCCTCACAGGGCTTCCCTCCACAGCCCTTCACCGTCTCCATAGCCCTTTTTTGGACAGTTTCCAACAGSTTTCTGTGCTCCTTATATTGTGGAACCCAAAACCACACACAGTACTTGAGGTGAGACTGTATCACTTTATCATTTGAACTGAAATGCCAACAYACTCAGTAAATCTAAAATGATACAAAAAGTTCAGGGGGTAGCTAACAAACTCCACAGAAAGCAAGGGGGTTTTGAGTTTTTGCATCTATATGACACAGTCACGTAAGGAAGGCTTATTTTAAAAAATTCTTTTTTTAAATTCTGTAGTATACATATCAAATTTATGAATATAAAATCATACATTATGGGTTTTCCTATTTTGTTCCCTTTTCCTGTTCTCCCATSTCAAAGAGATCTCAGATTCACAGCTGGAAATTGTATGGTGCATGTTCATCTCTAAAAAAGGAAGTGGWATAAAGTGTCTGGCTGAATTGCTGTAACACATCAAAGCAGCAATAAAAGAAAACATTCTTTAGCTGCCAGTTGTTTTTAGCATGGACAGACCCCCACCATGCTGCCCCTGACACACACTGCCACAGTGTGCAGTAATGTCTAGAAAGATATTTTGGCAATCAGGGAAAATGGCTACATACATTACCATTATCAATTTGAAAGAAATATCTTTTAAAAAGCCCATAAATCTGACAGCTTTACACCATCTGGCACCAAAAGAAATTAATTCTGATTAAAATTTCTAAACTGTATCATTTGTATTTGACTTTACAAGTTAAAATGAAATCTTTTCCATGCTGTCTAAAAAAAAGCACTCAAGTCTTTTACGTAAAGCACAGAAAGTGATTTTTTAAAATAGAGATAAGTACRTTTCACAATCCATGAGATTTTTTTCTTGGAGCAAAAGCAGTCCTGTAATGTACTATAATTATTGCTACTATCTGTATGTGCTAAACTTGCTCTGACAGCTCTCAAACAGGAACATGACCTACTGCTGGAAAACATTAAAAAATGTCACAAACATTACTAATTATATTACGTTAGTGGAATTAATTACTTAACTTTAGTTTTTCAGGCTATTCCAAAGAAGCTAGAGAGACTAATSGAAATCTAGAAGCTAAAACAAATATTTCCAGGAATCTATAAAGATTGAGACCTTCAAAACCAAGAGGTGGGCTAGATTCTGCTCTMACTTTTACCAACCACAAGTGTCAATTCTCTTACTTCAAAATTACCATCATTGTTGCAGAAGCTGAATAAGATTTTTATAGGGAAAGTTCTTCCACTTTGGCRCTATTGCCACAACTCATCCACAGTTCTTGTCAGTTTGATTCACATAGCCATTTACAGCCTACTACACAACAAAAATTCATGGAGTTTTGCTTACCTATTAAAAAAATGTAAAATAATGTTAAAAATAAGGAACTTCTAGATTTAGCTTTATTGACACCATAACCCAAATCTTAAAGTTTTTCATTAAGTTTTTCTGTAAGCTACTAATGTACAATTTGAACTATTTGCCAATCTTTGACTTGTGGCTACTATGTGTATGAAAAATATACAGTTGCTAGCTACATTTTTAACTGTGGAATTCTATTTATAAAGTTGATTTTAAATTTGCAAATTATAGGGAGAAAGTACTGAAAACATCTCCCACCTTCATAGGTTGCAGCCTCTGCCTTCTGTCAGTGCTGCAGCCATAGTATGATTCTGCTGACACTGCAGGTGAATGTTTCTCTTCAAGATTTTATTTTCCATGTCTGTCTCCTACTGTTACTTTCTTTTCAGAAATTCCAATGAAGTTTAAAATGAGCTTCTAACAGAATGTGGAATGTGCGTGTATGAATGCTGCAAGCAAATMATTTGCTTGGTTACACACAACTAACTTCTTAATATAGGACTCACCTCACCTAGATTTGGATTGATGGAAAGAATAAGTACTTTTAATGATCTGTTCATTGTATCTGCAAATAGACATCTAAAAAAGATAGATTAATTATGCCACAAAATTTTTGTGAGTTATTTTTCAGAATCTAAAGATGCTAGAGTTTGTAGAGGTCCAGGTTTGGTCAGCTGAGTACTCTGTATCTTGCCCTAAGAAATGTACCTTATTTGCAATATTCTCCCAGGTGCCTGGGAACCAGGAGGCCCCACTTCTCTACCCCCGAGGGAGATGCACCAAGAAAAAATTCTTAAATAGSCAGTGGGATTTGCCAAAAACTTAGCGAATTTCAGCAAAATGTGACAACAGTTAATTGACTGTTTCTGTTCCAAGGGCTGTGGAAATACATACAAAGAATTACAATTCCATATTCTCTCCCATGGAACTGTTAAACAGTATTAAATAATACCAGAGGAAAGGAAGGGAAAACAATCCTGTCAATTAATCACCTTCTGTAAGATTATGCTAAATGCTATACTTAATTTCCCTGAGACAAGTCACAGCCAGGGATTCCAAGGTCACACAAGCAAATCTTCCTGCAGCTTGGTGYCTATTATGTTAATTCAGCAATGTTTGTTTTGTTTTGTTTTCTCCTATTATCAGCACAGTGGATGTGTTCCATTCAAAACTGCTACTATAGGAACTCTATGGTAACATATAAAATTTTCTTTTCTTTTGGATGAAAATATCAGAAAATTGATGGATAAGTTGTTTAGGTAGAACAATAGGGCATTTGATATTTAATCTGCAAGCACTTAATAAGAASTATTCCAAGTAATGGCACAGTGTTATTATCATATCACTTAGTAAAATGGCAGCAAATTATTGTATTATTCACATCTCGTTGGGTCCATGCTATTATCACAGAGATGCCTTTAAAGATGACATTTAACATACTCCTTTTACACAGTAAAATGGTTAAAAGCACATTCAAATTTTAAAATGTTTCTGATCTCTTGACAGCTCACCAAAGCATTCTGTGGGCCCCCCTGCCTCTCCAGTGGTTAACTGTAGCTCTAAAACTTCTTGTAATTATGAACGTTGCAGGCACACTAAATTAGACTGACAGTTGAAATACTGATTACTAAGGACTTATTAAGGACTACTTTGCAACCAATTATGCTGACATTTGACTTGATTTGACAGTTGAATTGAGTGGAAGATTCCTCCAAAACAGTAGAGAAAAATTTAATTTACATCCTCATCATTTTAAGATAATTGTTCAGGACAGATTCATTAATATGCCACTACAAAATTTATTTTTATCCCAGATTGGAGCACCTATGATTCAAATTATAGAGAAATAGTTAAAGCATTCAGTCTTTACCATACCCAAATCCCCTTATATTTGATTTTTGTGACTGTTACCATGGGACCTCTGGATCAAAAATAGGTTTTCAAGTTGTAAAATATTTTTCCTGTGAAATGATCAAAATTATTAAATGTGATTATACCCAACTTCCACTGCTGTACCACTACATGCAAATTTATTTTCATTATATCATTTCCCTGTAATTTCTCAAGTATTCCTGCAATTTAGTGGATTTCACCTGGRAATTCTCTAAAACTCATACTTCATATATTTTTATTCTCCAAATAAAAAYTAGCAGAAAAAAATATTGCCCCTTACTTTAAATTCAACTACTATACATTCAGAGCACCATGTATAGCACAGTTTGGCTTAGAAGAAGGTTGACAAACATTGATTCCAAGAAAACATCTTTTTTAATAGAGGTGAATATACACTTAGAGAAAATCAAGAGAGGAAATTTCCTCAATGAAATCTCTAATGTCAACTCAAGAGTCTTAAAATGAGCCTAATCAATTAAGCTTTTTCACAGCTTCAGCACGTAGGCAAGGAACAGAATAGCCAAAGAGGCACACTCTCAATTGCAAAAATTATTTCTTATGCTGGGTTCAGACGTCCTTATGTCCATTAAGATAATAGCATAAATCAAAAAAGCTGCAAATCCTTCCCTGCCAAAGACATCTAATCACAGGTAAAGAAATAAATAMATGAGAACAGATCTTTCATTTTCCCAATTCTAAAAAGTTATTCATATCTCTTCCCTAACTGAACTATAAGAATCACTTACATTTTTATATTTGTCGCAGCAAAATAGGTGCTTTGTAATTTACAGGGTTATTGAGACTATTGATCAGAATTCAGAGAATGCTCTGGTATAGTCATGTGAAAGAGCAATTCCAGAGATGTTATAGTATTTCCATTACTACATGAACTTCATGCAGACATGCTAACTAGAGTCCCTGTGAATTGGCCTGTTTGCCTGTATACCAGGGAAACATTTTCTTATTCACTCGTGTGTGATTTATAGGATGAGATTATTTATATGTCAGTTGAGAAAAATAAATATTCAACTGCAAAGTGAAGTTAAACTTAACTGCAAAATGAACTTTTAAGTTTCTTGGGTATAATCTGTTGCTGCTCATCTCCAAACACTGATGTACATAGCTGGTTTCACAGATTCATCACCATAGAATATTTTCTTAAATGTAGGTTCACACAGGAGGTGATGTGGCAATTCCTTTCCACAGACAGTGTGGAAATATAACCTTCAAAACCTTGGGAAGATACCAAACTGAGGTAGCAATTGTTTGCTTGATCCTAGAGACCAATTGTAAGACCAGCAGGTAAAATTAGGTCACAACTGAAAGTGAACAGAATAAGATGCTTTGGTTATTCATTAAGCTCATCAGCCACACTGAGGTTGGGAAAGTGGGATCTGACTAATTTTTGTTTACCTAGTAACATTTTTCCTTAACTTTGATTAGATGTGATTTAAAGCAAAAAATTGACAAGTCTTTCAATAGCAGTTTAACATATTTCTTGTATTATTAGTTGTCCTTGATGGGCTGTTGTTCAATGGGGCTAAGTCCTTACACCTCAAAGAATCATTTGTAAGTGTCTTTGTAGGGAACTTGCATAAATTATACTAACTCCCATAGAATCATTCAGCAAATATTATGCATTTATTTTTTCATCTTTTTCTGTTTGAATACCAGCTTTGTTGGTGGCAAAGGTGGTAATAACTGGACTGGGGAAAAAAAGCAGCTTGTGAATGGAGAAGAAAATTTAAAATTACATATAAAAGCTTCTTTGTAGATTGTCTGAGCATAAAAATAATTTCTCTTTCCAAGCTCACTAATGTGGTTTGAAAAGAAAGTACTCAAAACAAAATAATTTGGCTTGTGGACACTGAAAAATCAGCCAGGCATTTCAGGAATGCTTCCAGCTTCCTTAGACAGTTTGGCAACTAGGAAATTCTATGGCTAGAGGTGAAAATCAGAGAAAATAAGCAATAATTAAAAGTGGAAAAGTTGTTTGCTCTTCATAAATGCTGGAAGGGAAATTTCAAATTAAAATAGGTTTTGAAAGTGTGTAGTGTAAATAAGAAATACAACTGTTTTAAAGAGAAAAGAAGRAACCTAGTGATTTAGGGAAACTCACATGGTTAAGGGATTAGATCATCTGATATATGAGAAGATACTGAGAGAGTTGGACTTTTTCACCCTAGAGAAACAAGGCTCAAGATTATTTTATTCATGTGTATAAAAACCTCATGGGAGACAGTAGAGAGGATGGAGTCAGACTCTTGCTAGTGGTACTATCAAAGGACTAGAGGCAGTGGATGGGTGTTGATATACAGAAGATTCTACTTTAACATCAGAAAAATATTTTTTACTGTGAAGGAGGTCAAAAACTAGAACAGATTAACTGCAACAGATAGGTTGTTGACTCTCCATCCTTGGAAATACTCAAAAGCCACCAGTCTGTGAACAACCCAKATGACCCTGTTTTGAGAATTCTGGAAAACTCAATTATTCACTGTCTTCACCTCAATTACTGGTAAAAGGAATGACTGTTTATTATAGCTTAAAAAATGCCCACGTGCTAGTAGAACCATGTCCTGGTTCTGGCCATGACAGGGTTAATTTTTGCAGTAGCCAGGAGCAGGTACAGCTGGGACAGGAGGTGATCCTATACCACCTGATGTCATTGCTGGGCAGAGAAAAGGAGTCTTCCAGGGAGGTGTCCCCTGGGCTGGCAAAGCATTCAGTGTGACTCGTTTGCCCCTTTCTTGTACCCTCTGTCATTAGCATTGTTGCTGTTACTGATAATTTTCTTATCTCATTGTTGRTTCCAGTAAATGGTTCTTATCTCAGCCTATGATCTTTATTTACCCTTTTTACCTCCAATTCTCCTCTCCTCCAACCCCATTGGGAAGGATAGAGGAAAGAGGGCAGTGAGAGAGTGGCACGTGGTTTAAGTGGGAATCACTAAATTAGAGAAAACCATTCCTAAACCACAACAAACCAAAATAAAAGGGGGATCAAGAGCATTTTTCAGATAGAAAAAATGACAACTCACAACTAGATAGCCATTAGCTTATATTTAGGAATTTAAACTTGATGCTAAAARCTTGATGCTAAAATTTGGTCAGCTCTGTGTCCCTCTCAGGGCTCCTAGTCCCCAGCTAGKGACTTGGTTCGGTTGGCTGAACAAAATCATCTAGGATGTTATAAATGATCAAATAGTGAGCCAAAATTATCAAAAATTTAGCAAAGATTTATTAGTTTGTCTGCAAGACCGAAGTTCAGTCTTGGAAACCACCACAGGCAAAGCCCAGGGTCGACGCCAGGTGAACCTGGATCTGACCTCCAGAGTGTCAGAGTCTCCCCCTCGGTTCACGAATGCTGCTTCTTGCAGCTAGGTTTTATACAGTTTATTTTGCCCAAGGCAAAGATKACCAAATTCCCTTTGTATCTCTTCACATGCATCGCTTTTTCTTTCCATGTGCAGAGCTGGACAAAAGCTGGGTCCCAGTGTGTAGTCAGTGACAAAAGGCTCCGGGAAGCCATGCATTCCGATGGATCAGGGTGGCACCGCTGACTATCTTGATTGATGCTATGGGCAGAGTGATAATCGCTCTGGGGTGGCTCCCTACAACTCAGACAACCAATGATCATTGCCCTGGAAGCTTCTGTTCTTAAGTTAAGGCGTYGATCRTTATCTTAMCTTGTGTCCAGGAACTAGTTGAATCTAAATAGACAGCTGCTCCTGGCTGGGATGGTCAAAAGACATGCTTTTGGATTTCACAATATTTATACCATACATTAGGAGCATGAATTGTCCCTATCACATATTACAGAAGACTGAGATTCYCTGGGTTTTTAAGGTACGGGCAATATGCCACTTCCTACAGAAGCCCTGAGTTCCTCCAGATTGTCATCTGGAGTCTACTTGTGATACTATGGATCATCCCACAGGATATTTCATATCCATATTCCTGCAGCTGAGGCATAGTGCTGATGCTCACTGAATATGATTACAGCAGGGTGGAGGTGCCTAGCACATTGGAAGACGTGAATATGGACATGATAATTCATGTCTCCTGATTTGTGAGCTAATTATGGATTCTAAATGGAAGTAAATATCAAAATATTTTGTAAATCTGTGCTTAAGCATCCTAATGTGAGAAATATTTCCTGAACCTTTAGGGTCTCTCTCAGTAAGACTGATTTTATTACACTTTTATTTCTACCATYGTATGAATGTTACATAATTAAGACAGACCAAGAACTTCAGCTATAATTTCATATGCRGAAAACAAAATTATCCTGTGGTTTTGTAAACTAAACTCAGAACTATTCTCAGTAACATTATATAAACTTTTCATTCCACCAGAGAACRAAAATGTTGAAAGTGATAAAAGTCATAAGCAGGGRGAAATCTATCACTGAGATAAGAGAAGTATGTCTAAGTCACTTCAAAATCTATTGCATCATGTGCAAATGTCTATTTGTCTTATGGAAGCCAGTTTGGAAGTGTAAGGAGATAATTAGGAAGAATGATCACATCCTAGATGGTAAAAAAATGCTTAATCATCTTCCTATTGTCATTATAATTTGCTCATACATCAAGTTCTAGATGACAAATAAGCTGTAGCTTAGGRTGCAGTAGTTGCATATCAGTCTATTCCAAGAAGCCATAAAAAAGAGAAAAAGCATCAAGAATTTTCTCTACAATGAGTACGATTCAGCCATAAATATAAAATAAACATTTCTCATCATTTTGCATTGTAAACATTTCTCTGTCAAAAGATTTATGGTCTTCATTGCTATCTATCTGGAAACTTATCAATATTCTGCCRTTTTCTCTTTGGTTTCTCCTGGTCTTATACTTAAATTCTGCAGTTAAATGAAAAGCGAAGGATTAGGCAATTTTCCTCTGTTGAAGTTCACTATCTCTGCTGAATCAGCTAAATCACTCCCCCAAAGGTAATCCTTACTTGTAATCCTTTCTTCACAGAGGAGGAAACTTTTTCTTGGTGATTAGTAGAGCTTTGAAAAAAGCAGAAATTTAAACCACTGTAAAAGATATCCTTTGGAACTAGGAGGTACTCAGAAATTGTTCATAATGAAGGCTGCACATTAATCAATATAACCAATTAACTTCTTTTACAATCAAATTGAAACATTTATACTGAGGTCAAACTGCTATAAAGCAGTTTGCCAGATGTCTTGCCACTCCTGTTGATTTCATATGCAAAAAATTCTGCAATTTTCATTTACATGGGAAAATAATTATTTGATGCTATGCACTGCCAGCTACCCTCTTTAAAAGACTTTGCAACTTCTGACACATGGAATTTATCACAGGCCAGCAGGAGAGAGAGAATTTCATGGAAGTCTTTTGTTAAAGCACTGCAGAGCAAAGCACTCAATGAGGAGAGCTGCACATCTTAGCCAAGTCCACAACACAGCACAGGCTGAGTGACAGGGAGATGTCTTTTTAGCCTCATCTACAATAGGCATTTTACTCAGGTGCTTAGCCCACACTGAGAACTCAAACACAAGGTATTAACTCCATGTACCAAGAGAATCTCTCTTAAGTAAGGGGTTGCTTAGTGGCAATGGACTTTGTCATATCCCTACACACACCGTGGCTAAATAATCTATAACTAATGCAGCACTGAGTGTTTGCTGACTGCATTGCCAGCAGCAGCTAGCAGTTTAAATGGTAACCATGAAGTTAGATAGACATTTTTAAGCAACATTAAAGACATCATTTTCAACACCCTCATTATTTGCCTTACAAAATGCCATGTCTTTGTACGATCTAGAAAAACTTCTACATCCAAAAGACATGGCTGTGGTATGGCTATTATGAAATTATCTTCATTTTGTGCAAGTATAAACATATCTATTTTTGCAGGAAATTAAATCCAAGCTAGGGAGAGCATAGTGTTGCATTATTCTTGGAAGAGATTACAAGGGGAACTCAAATTCTAGATGTGGGAGGAAGAAAAAAATAATACCTCTTGTATTTCAGGTCTGGGTTCTTCACACTGGACTCACCAATCAAATGTAGRAATGGGCAGTTCATGCWGTCATGAACACTGCTACAGTGATAYTTGTTTCTTTCACTTTCCACACATCAACACAACAAGAGCAAGAAGGGAGAAGACCAGCTATACATAAGTRACTTGGGATTAATGAAATTGCCATCTGGTGTATTCTGTGTGAAAGAGCAGGCAAACAATACAAAATTGCCCAGACAAAATCTACCATGGCAGAGCTTCTTAACTCTTTAATAGGTGTACAAAGTCACYGTGGACTCTGGGTACAGGATCTGAAATAAGAATACATACCTCAGTGTGGACAGAAGCCAAGCCTCTGAAATGTTTACTAAAAGATGGTAAGTGATTTTTTTTCATGTTAAGATTATATTAAAACATATTGAATGCTATCAATAAACTACCAAAGTAAAAATGTGCAAGTTTTTTTCCTTAAGGCCATGTAACTTAAGAGACATTTAACTATGGTAAAAACTGTGTTACATAACTATTGCAACCACAGTCACATATTTAGTAACTAAGCATGCAAAAGAGTATGTTAGAGAGCTGGGAGCTCTTGGCATGGATAAATACAATGGTAAAAATGCACATGCCCTTTTACAAAACACTTGGCCCCACATTAAAAAAATACAGTAATAATCTAATTGAAACACAGGAGCAACACAAACTTCAGAGAAACAGATTGCCATCACTCTCATGTAGCCGAACACTACCACTTTCTTTCCTTGGTTCAATAAGGTACTGACTTGTTACACAGTTATTACAGGAAAACTGTGCACTGTTCAAGAGGAGAACTGAACATACATCTCTTACTTTAAAGCAAACAGCTCATGTCCGAGGGCCTTTCAGCAGGGTATTCATCTAGRGCTTAGTTAAAATTTAAATCATAGGAAATCTTATCCGGGGAAAGATAGTAGGAAACCTATCATTTTGTGATAGGTTTTTTAATCCTTTCTGAAATAAATACCTCAATATTCTTTTTACTTTAGATTATCATTTGATTAAGCTATATCCAAATGCACTAGATATAAAATCATTACTGTTTTGCTCAGATACATTGCTGTCCACTAAGTGCTGTGCAATTTGATTAGTGTGTCATATACCAACTAATRTCTTCAATTCAATTTTAAGGAATTAATTGATTGTTCTATTTGATGGTTCATGCTACCTGGGCAAAATGTTAAATAAAAATTGGCATTAGTCTTTCACATTCCTGAAGTCTTAAAATATTTACATTGTAGCTCTCAGAAGATAGCAACAATAAGGGAGGTGAATAGCAGGTCTTTTTTGTTTATGAACAAGACATTGAGTATTAGCAACTAAGTGTACTCATTGAYGTTCAAGCTGGAATTTGGGAGAAAACAGAAGGGTTTGATGGAGCTGCAGTTTTCATTTGGCAAGTTTATTTTAAAAATAAAGCTTAATGTGTTATCAATAGGAACACTAACTTCTCTATAAGAAAGTTTAAATGCTCCACAGAGGAAAATTATGTAATAAAATTCTAAGGGAAAGTTTCTTCCAAGCCTGAAAAGTTGTCTCTCATTAATTTAATCTGCAAATTAGAGTAGTACCAAATCCAGCTCTTGAAGCATACTGGCAGCAAAAAACAACAAATTTAATGTCTTCATTATGAAGCATTTATGAACAGTTTTAATTTCCCTTGGGTTTGAAGGGGCAGAAAGAAAGGACAATCAGAACTACCAAAAATGTGAACTAGGAGTCATTGTGGCAGGATTATGGGCTGTCTTGTTTCCAGTTACTGCCTGGCACATTTTCAGCAGTTCCTATCATTTACTGTGCCCTCTGTGCATCAGAATGAGGAATGGAGCGCCACTTTCATTCATGATCAATTCCACTCATACTACAAATGCACGAGATTCAAGAGACTCTGGTATTCTACAGAGTGATAAAAATAGTGCAATAAAGAGAGCATGGTAGGTCCCATTAAACCCTGATAACTCTAGATTTAAAGTCACTTGACACGTTCCATTATAAGATCACATCTTAATTAAAATTTTGCCAGCTTTTAACAACTGAGTTGGATATTTTCCCTGCTGAGTGTTTTTTTCAATTAAAAAAACCATGAATACATTAAATATTTTTTAAAGTATAAAAAGATATAATTTTTTCCAATGTTAAAACATTTGCTAAACTGTCTTTGAGCAGCTGAGGGCAATTCATGTTTGTAATTTGGTGAGACAAGTCATAAATTGTTTCTTCTCCCATTTACAAGAAAATTTATATTTTTCACAAGTTTCAACAGTGAGAGCAGCCTAGAAGAAACAGTCCTTCCCTCCTCTTTACTGTCATTTCTGGCCACTGACACTCTAAGCAGGTTGTGGAGACTACAACATGAGAGTAGGAGAGGGAAATTATAGGTCCTGGATGAACAGGAAAATGAAGTAGGTTGGGATCAAATTAATTAAGAATGTGGAGCATGGAAACTAATCCAAAAAATTAGGAAGAAAGATAACAAATAGCATAAATAAGGTAATGAAAAATCTTAACGATTTTTAAAGAGAAATAAACTGGAAATTGGACTCTCTCATTGTTGAGATGAGCAGGTAGAAAAGGGGAAGAAGACGCTTGATTTATTATCTGATTGAGCATCCAGACGAGTGAAAAAATTAGCTGAACAAGGAAACTATGAAGAGAAATTAAGAAATTGAGTAGGAACAAGAAAGACAGTGCTTCCCAAGCATGCATCCGCTTTCCTGGTCCTTGCAAAGACACCTGGGTTTTCTAGTTTTTCCTCACCACCACACTCTTATGCCAGGGTCGGGAGTGCATTGTGTCATAGATCTAGTTTAGGGCTCTGCTGGGAAAGAAACCTATTCCATTGTCTCATTCCATCACTATGCAAATCTGAGAAGAGTTTGGCTTTAAACTCAGTGTACAGAGAAAATGTTGTATAAGTTTTTAACACTCCATCCCTCTAAATCTTCTTTGAAATAATAGTGATTGTGTCTCACAGACCTTTAAAATCAAATCTCCCTGACTACACCCATGGCCTTTATTCAGTGGTCTCRAAGTCTCAAGACTTGTCTTGTCACTATCTACTTTGTTTTCTATTAAGAATGTGTGTAAGTTTAATATCTCTGATTAGCTCAAAAGTAACCTAAGTTCTGTTACAAGATTATATGCATATAAATTAGAAGAGATTAATCCTTTCCAATGTCTCTATATACTTTGGTGAATAAAACAGGCCCCTTGTTGACCCTAACATCCACTGCCAAGAGGCAGCTGCCAAGGCACAACTCTGTTCTCCTTCCTACCATACCATGGTGTCCATGGTGAAAACAACATGTGTCCTTCAGAAACTGGGTATTTGGAGCCAAGTCAAGCCCATGCTTTATTTTATGTTTGGATTCTACCAAGTTATTAGTACAGTCGTAGCCAGCAACGGCACATGACTGGCACTGCGTGGTAACAACCTCACCCAGATTCTTCTAGAAGGGCTATGCTTCCTGTTTCAAAGGAATAAATGGGTATGTTTCACACAGGAGTCCTGCACCCTTCAAGGGAAATAGAAAGTTATAGAACTAGAGAGCACACACTGTGTTTAGGACTGACCATCTCAGATACAGCTGCTATGCTTAGTTTTTCATCCATGGAAAAGAGAATAGCATCTCTTCTCTCTGCACAAATACAGGGAAGTAGACTTAGTAATGTCTAGAAAACAGCAATATCACATTGATAAGCAAAAAAGGGAGCTCTAGAGGGGATTTTGAGAGGTGTGAAATAAATGAGAGGCCAGAAATTGAAGAAAGAAAACAATATACTGAAGAGTTGCTCAGTCAGTTAGCAGTGACTGAGACTTGGATCTCAYGAAACATAATGTGTTCCTATAATTAAGGATGATATAATGTGCACACACAGAAAGAGCAGTAAAAATACTCAAGACAACCTTGTTTCCCACATTTTCTAACTTTTGGGTCTTTCCTGGTTTCTATTCTTAACAGGCTTCTAACACACTTTTTATGTGTAATATTCTCTGCTAATCCAACACTTTCTTAAACTCAAAGAGCTAGAGCAAGACCTGTAAACCATCTGGAACAGTTGCAAAGCAGATTACTGCCAAGAAATCTGTACCAAAGTATGTCCTATCCCACTCCAGGCCTGCYCTGCATCAGCTCTAAGGCTGCATGACTAGAGAAAGACACTAATTAGCAAATAACACTTCAAGCTSCCTCCAAAGCCTGCAGTCTTTCCACCTACATCTAAACCTCATTAATATGTCAACATTCAACCATTACTGTGAGACCTTTCATGAAAACACTAATAGCATTACTTGCTCTGTCACTTAGGGTCACYAGCAAAGAAAGGGTCAGCCAAGTATGTCAAAAGGAATTTTCTAAGATGCTCTAAGATCTAGGGTGTTCCTCTGCACCTTATTAAATATCATACAATTATGGCAATCAAGCCATGAAAAGACACCATATTTCCCTTTTACATTGTCATGTGAACATTTTATTAAGCATTCACATAGATAGATAAAATACTGAAGGGGGTTTATATTAGTAGCCTCACTTAATTTCTAACTTACTGCATATTGTACATAATTATTAGTTTAATATAAAACTGTAAATGATTCTGAAGACTATTAAATATATGCACAAAAGAAGGCTACCAAAGCAGTTTGTTCAGACAATTTCACAATGCTAGATTATGATCTTTGACTGATGGATATTATATTGACATAGACAAATTAAAAACATTAATATCAACATATCCTTCATATCCCCCAAAATCCAAGAGCTCAGAGAACTCTAGAGTTGATTGGATAGTATATAAATCTGCTTATAAATAGTTAGTTAACTTCAAATATAAGTTTTTATCCAGGTTATTCAGACTGATTTAGGGCTCATTCCTTGAGAAGGTTMCTACTTGCAAAGCTTTATTTGTGCAAATGAATTTCATGAACATAGAGAGAAAGCAATCTTTTTCTCAGTAAAGCTTCCCTTAACTAGAAACACTCTTTTCTCTAAGAAATGTTTATGTCATGCAGGGAAGAATTCACTTCATCTAATTTTTGGCAATTAAGAGTTAAAAATCTCAGCTTGTCACCTTAGGCTAGTCCCTGGGAAGAAGCTGGCCCTTTGAAGATTGCATGTGACTTACACATCCATGCAGGGTATTTCACAACCATTGTAGGCATCTGTAGGGCAATAACATAATAAAAGATAGAGCAGCCACAGTGGATCAGCCCAAAAGCACATATAATCCAAAATCCTGCCTGCAAAAGTGGCCAAAATCAGTTGTCCAAGGAAGAGTACAAGAAAACACAAATGACCCTTGACCTAGCTAATCTTCAAGCCTCTAGTTACCAAGGCCTCAATGACTTCYTGACCTTGATGTTTATGTCTTCAATAATCTGTGTTTAATAATGCCTTTTATTTTTTCCCAATGAAATGCACCAGCCTCCCATTGAACTTCTGTAAGCTTTTAGTACACCCAAATCATGTGGAAAGGATTTCCACAGTTTATCTAGACACTGAAGAAACACTTCCATTTGTTCACTTAGAGTTTTCCTCCTCCTGGCTTAATGTAATAACCTTGAGTTCTTGGATTGGAAGGAAAGGTGATTGGTCCTGATACAGATTCTTTATGCTTTTCATGGTTTCACAGATCTTTATCATATTGCACGTGAATTTGTTCTGCTAAATCTCCAAACTCAGAAAATTAAGATTACTGTATTAACATATATGCAAGCTTGAATCATGCTTGTTAGCAGGATCTGTGAGCTCAGATGCATTAACTCTCCAGAATGACCAAAACAAGCTTTCAGATAGTCACAAATACCTGGCAAAAGTATAGTCACAGACTTTKGGGGAGAATTAAGAATGAGAATTAGATAAAAAAGAAAAAAATACTCTTTGAAGGAGTGATTTTCATTTCTTTTTTACATTGAACTGTTGTTAATATTTACAAGCAGCTTCCTCTACTGAGATATAGGAGTCAGGTCACATTATTCATAAATCTGCAGCTTCAARATAGGAGCATAATTTCTTAGTTGTCAATATTTTAATGGTCTCTTTCTGATAACTTGATCCTAAGAGGACACATGATTGAAAAGATTGAACATTTGAAATGTCCCTCCTGCTTATGTGAAACTTTTCTCAGTGAAACAAAGCCAGCACACTCGTGATTACTACAACTACATCCATTGTTAAAGATGCCTCAAGTGAGGCCTAGGAGACTGAAGGCRTGCTGATGGAAGGAAAATGTGACTGCTTTTGCTGCCAGTAGTAGCAGTTGATGTGG
Source organism: Cardinalis cardinalis (assembly GCA_014549065.1). Classification (NCBI taxonomy): domain Eukaryota; kingdom Metazoa; phylum Chordata; class Aves; order Passeriformes; family Cardinalidae; genus Cardinalis; species Cardinalis cardinalis. Next base: position 1,563,077 of record JACDOX010000041.1, read on the forward strand.
CATATGCTCTTATACCATGCAACGTGATCAGAAAAAAGCACAGAGGGCTGCATTTGCACCCTTGGCAGATGTCGCTATTTTCAACTGCCAGAACAACTTTGGCAATCCAAGTGTAAATTAGATTCGCCTTGGAGTTGCTGTAATTCGGGCCAACCCCACCAGCAGCCAGAGTGCAAGTACAACAAAACACAAAGGTGACCTAAAACCACACTTGTTCTCATTCATTTGTAATGGCTGTATCTCAGCTTGAGCTAAAAATCAAGCCCACAGCCTGTGGAGAAAGGAAAAGAAGTGTATTCACTACCCAGAGATCCAGCYTGCTTTTTTCAAATCCCAAAACCAAGGCTGTTCTTTGCCAGTGAACACCTTTCCTGTCCATTCTGCATGCTCATTAGCTATCATAACAATAATTAATTGGGATAAGAATAGGACATATAAAACATTGTGAAGCTGAAAACTCACTTTTCCAAGAATCGTGGCTCTTCTTGAGATGTGGGAATGCAGTAGTTCTGGTCATTCATGGCTGGTTTAACATACACATCTGGGAGAACAAGGCTTTCCTGGAAAATCTATCTTTCACAWAAAAACCTTAGCAAGCCACTCTTCTTTCACTCAGTGAGAGGAGTGGGATGCTTGATTCCACTGAGACCCAAATACCTCATGTGGAGTGCAGACAACCTGAGAAGTTTTATGGTTACTTTGCTCTCACTTATCACAATGAGCCTTATGAGTCTTATTCTATAGAGGCACTTGGAGATAATTTTGCAAGATTTCACATTCCATCAACATGGAAAAAGCCAAATAAAATATGTCTGTCTCAGGTAGTAGTCTTAAATTAGAGGAGTCATAACAGACTCTAAGAAGCAGTGTGAATTGAGTTCTTCATTCAAGTAAAACAGCTACAGGGCGACCTGATTCACAACAGATCCTGGTTTCTTACGGCAGAGGAATATGTAATTATAAAAAAAGCCTGGAAGTAGCAAGGATTAAATAACGTTGCCAGGGCAGCTTGTTTCTAAAGGGCTTATTACAGGCATTAACCACAAACCTGTGATTTTTCTTTTTTCACATGAATTGATGTCATAATGAGGTTTAAATGGAGACTCAGTGTCTACTTTGCCTCCCAAAGGAGAGGGGTTCCCCCTCWAGCCTGGGCACAGTGCCTCCTTCTGCTGTGCTACTTAATGCAAATGTAAACAAAAAGGAGACTCAAACCATGAGAGCTGAATTCATTTCCAACTGGCTGTCATAGGTTTTCACTTTGGTCTCCTCATGGTTCACAAGGGTCCCTTTCAAGTCTGGTTTATACAGAAGATGCTTATATGATAAAAGGGTAAAAACCCAAAGCAGAAATACGGTACTGATTTTGAGGTGGAAACAAACCTGCTTATAGAAGCAATCCATGTGAAACATTGATTGTAGAAATCTTTAACACTTCAGTTATTGGAGCAGCTGAGAATAAAGCAGGAAATCTCAAATGAACAGCTATTTTTTCTTCCAGCCCTGAAAAGTAATGTTTTAGTATAAATCTACCCTTTCCAACACATATTGCATCCCCTCAGGGCTAGCTCCTGTGTAGGCAGATTAAGTGGTTGCCTATGGCAGCAAAATGTTAGGCATGGCAAAGTGCTTAGAGACTGCTTATTGTGTGACTGTAAGCTGGGTGAAACAGACATTTTGCAGTGTTTTGAGGGCTACAAAAACCCTTCAGACACCACCAGTTTCCCCAGTGCTTCCATATAAAAGTCAGCAATAAAATGGCCAGTTTCACATAAATGAAACCAGTTTGGGAAATTACAGACTCAGTGGCAGAGAACAGCAAAAACCTGTACCTTTTAATAAATAGATAAGAAGAATATAGAGAAACCTGATGCTGTAGCATACTAATTAGTGTGTTTTGTACTCTAACCTTCAACAGAGTCAGAAGTATGTCATTTGTGGGTCAATATATTGAGAGCTACAGGGTCATCACCTTGAACTTTTAGCCATGAGGAGCATTCAAGCAGCTGCTGGGTATTTGAGAAGGCACTTGCCAGTCCCAAAGTGGAATGAACAAAAGTATATGTATGTTTATGCATGCTTAGAATCTGACCACTGAGACTTTTACTCACTATACTTCCTTTAAAAGAAAATAGAGTCGCTATAAATGAAACACATTAAAATACTCTTAGCAGAGCAAATGTTTAACACAGAGAAAGAACAGCCAGAGATGAGAACGCAGCAACAGGGCAGGAGATGATACGTTGTTTCCAGTGCTGAATCTGTTTATCAGAATACACTCCACTGCTCTCTCTTCTTGGTTTATACCTTCCTTCAGAGCCAGGTCTGGGTGGTTGTGCTCAACCAGACTAAAACACGAGCCTTCAGCAATGCACTGTACTCACCACTCCTTACSCAACAGATTATTCTGCACTAGTACATACTATCTATGTTAGGACAGTGGCTGCATCAGGCAGAGCAAGTTACCAAAAGGGTGCTTCAGCTATGCCATTTATGACATGTGGGACATTCTTGTTTGACAAATATAAATGCAAGGTGTAACTGACTGCCACAAATCAGATATGTAGGTAGTATCACTGCTGAGACTGGAGCTCCTGTCAGTATGTTTGTGCTAATTCTCTGGGAATAGCTGACTTGCCAGGGCACAGATACTTATGGCAGCACAGGGCCACTGCCTGGTASTCACTCCAGCTGCAGAATGCAGCCTTTTTCACTGCACCAGGAGATTACCCTGGCCAGACAGCTACACTGAGCTGATGAGTCCAACACACACTGCAGGGCCTAAACTACAGAAATGCACCCAGTCTAGAAGCCATCCACACTTCTAAGAGACAGAGAGTTCCTAAGAACCTTTCTTTCTGGCTAAAGTAATTAAATGCCCTCTGACTTTATAAGGGTCTGGAGGCTGTAAGAAGTCCCTGATGAAATAAGCCATAGGCAGGGCTGCCCTCCTTGGTCTAGGAGATGTCCCTAGGAGGAATAGGGCTGCTTTAAGAGAAGATGGGAGGGAAATTCTAAACACCACCTGCAACAGACAATCTCCTTGTAAAGTATCATGTGCTAGGCCTCTTGAATTAGGGACTTAAATGACACAGACTGATTGCAACCAAATTGAGGGGTAGATTGGTACTGAAGGCATACCTGTGTGTAAGGAGCAAGGAATCAGAACAAAGAGCTTGGAACATGCAAAGGATAGAAAGGCAGATTGGCATTTGCYGTCTGGCTTTCTTTTTCCTTCTATACATTATGCTTCTATATTCTAGCATTTTCTATATGAAGTTATGAATTCTTATTTCAGATTTCTTTTCTCACTCTACAAGTGGCAGAAATCTAAAACAAGTAAAGGTTGAAAAGGTTGAACAATTCCTACCACTAAAAAATGTACTTCAGCTAAAATTAAAGATTTCAGATCCTCTGAATTTATTATTGCAGATATTTGCCAAAAGAATCTGGTAATTTGTGTTTCAACTCACTGTGGAAATACATTTTTGTTACTGGTTAATTTAATGGACCTAAATATTCTCTGATTCTGAGGAGTCCCAGACAGCACTTTGGATCTACACACACTGCACCTTTTGGAAGTAAACAGAACCTTTACCGAATGGCATTAGCCTTCTATGAATAAAAATTATCCACCAGAGATAGAATTTTCAGCTGCAAAAAGCATTGGGTGAATAGCTTTTTGACCCAAATTTTATCCAGCAAGTTCAAATTCACAAAATTTATTTGTATTTAATTTATCTCACTCTCTTCTCAGGATCCAGATCACATATGCAGGGCACTTTAATTTCTCTTCTTTCTCTGAATCTGAACTCCCCCCAGGAACCATTCCTTTGCACTAATTATGCATCTCCAGGGTTCACAATTCAAACAAGAGCTACCTTGTACTAACAGGGTTGATTTGCTTTTGCTCACGAAAGCAAGGAGAGTGCTTTTCAGGACAGGAGCAGGGCAGGCAAGTGGGGGATGCTCTAGGTTTTTAATTAAAGTGTTCTTTCAATAAYGTTCTGGAGTTGCTGAATGGCGGCAGATTTTTGTCTTCCATTGTAATAATCCTAAAATGCCATTCATTTATGAAAGCAGAAGTTTCATTTCACACATAAATTCTATGAAGGGGTTGTCTTGAAGGATACTGTATTATTTATGGTTGAAAAATATCACTTTTCTCTGGTTTTCCTCTACATTTTTTTCCTCACCCACAGCATGCTGTGATTTTTAGGACTCAGTTCTTTCTACTTTCTACTCATRCATAAACATTTGCAGAACTATGGCCTTCAGTCCTGATCCTTCAAAGGTTCAGTCTGTTCATAAGCCAGCAGATATAAAGTGGTTACTGTCAAGAACATGATTTCAAAACCCTCTAAAATTCTAGATTAAGGACTGTATTTTATGATWTTTCTAAAGCATCTCTCAGAAATGCATTGGAGTACTTTAAAGTAATTCTTGATAAAGGATTTTTTTTTTGCATTTATAAAAATTCATTGCCTCTGTACAGCATCCCATCATTCTGCTGTTCTTTTAAACAGTCATTAGATCACTGCAGAGATGGATGAAAAATTTACTTCTCCTGAATTCTAGTAGGAACCTTAAAAAGTRTGTTGGTTTTCTGCCACTTTTTATTTACTAAATCCCTGTATTTCTCCCTTTAATCTTCCCTGCTAAAAACCTACAGATCTATGTATGGATGATAATATCTTCTCCATAAATAAAATTACTTTTTCTTTTTTCTGAACCAAATATACTATTTCTTCATTTGTACAAAGGTTTCCTCTTCCATTCATAAAGGGGTTATTTTGGGAGCCTAATGAAAAAGCAGAGTTGCAGGTGAGAGTGGCCAAGGACAGGCAGAGTTGGAATGAATCTACATGGACCTGGATGGTCAGAGATGAGCCCAGAGGAAGGCTGTGGCAACTCAGCAGTRTATTTATCAGTAAAATCACAAGCAGCAGTCAAGCACATATTATCTGCCAGACCAGAGAAAGATGAATAAACTTCAGCAGCCAATTGTACCTGTGTTGGCTTTCTGCTTCCAACTTCCATTGGCCTCTTTGATCACACACATATTGCTTCAGCTAAGGTAAGAAAGTAGAATCCTGCTGTAGATATAACTATCAGCCTTAATTTGACTATCAGTTCCCTCTGCTMCCCTTCAATGGGTTAAAAACATATTTCGGCACTGTTGCACAGATATCATAAGATTAGCACTCTATGCCAATCTGTCAGAATCTCTTCCAGAGATCTAACTACTCAATTCCTATCAAATAATTGCATTTGCAAGTGCATCAAGAACTAAAGAGTGTCATCAATGGTTAGGTGTAGACCACCCATCTTCAGGAACTTCCATCATAAGCAGAGTACTACCTAAAAGGCAAGATCAGTAGAGGTAGGGTCATCCAGCAGTGAACAACTACAGCAAAGCATTTTTTTGACCATTACAAATGGCCATCAGTACCACAGAGAGGCACTTCTTGTAAAATGAGAACTGAGAAATGGCAGAAAATATGATGATCWTCTCATAACTAAGGAAATACCTGAGTAATTGATGTGTTTGACTTCCTGGTGCATGTGACCCACAAGTACCATGGACCAAGAACCTGACATGAGATAAATATTGCCTCCTAATTCACAGCATAGACGTCAGCATTCCTACCTCAGATCTCTGCTAGTAGAAGTGTAGTACATCAGGACCTGTCTCATACATCAGGAGCTGTCATCTTCCAAAATGAAAAAGTCTGTGTTCTTCTCAATGCTGAATTAAGCATCGTAGGATGTTCTGCTGCATTGCCAAATACACTCAGAAAAAACCTTCCTGAAATTACCTTTTCACCTCAGCATTTCCCATTCACTGGTGCTCTTCCCATATTTTCAGAATGCCAMTTTACACAGGCATTGCTTTTCTCATGGCTGCAGGTGTCCCATGGAGTCAGAAATACATGCTTTTCAGCCTTAATTCTGTTTCTGCACAAGCAGAGGAACAAAAGCCTAGCAGGACATCTAGTTCTTCTCTTGTTCTTTCTCCCAGCTTTTATCCTCTGTCATTGTGTGCTTTCCCTGAAAAGGAGGCAATGCTTCTCCCAGCAGAGCCTGTTCAAACAGTTTCATCACCCGATCSTTCTGGAAACAGGGATATTCACAGGCCTTGCCAGCCATGAACTCACATGGCTGAGTCCTGGATCTGGGACCAAAGATGTGAACTATCAGCCTGGGTGTGCTATGGAGAGCAGTGTAAGGCAGATGCAAAGGCATCCTCCTCATGCTGATCTTCCAGGGAGCACTTCCAAAGATGGGACTGACTATGGACATGGAAGGTCTGCCCTAGGAAGGTGATTCATTACTTTTGTAATAAGCTTTCACCACAATCACTATGGACATGGAAGGTCTGCCCTAGAGCTGCATGAAGGCATGGAGTTGTGGGGCCCTGGCACACTGATCACAGGGGCCTCCTCACCACTGGCTGCCCATGAGCTGGAGACATCTGCTGGGTCCAGTGCATGTGTACAGCCTCCCAGTGACACAGCAACCCAGTGAGCTGGGGATAGGAAGGAACTAATCTGGTATCCTGGGCAGCCACAGTATCAGCCAGCATAAACACACATCAGGCCTCTGGCTGATTCAACAGAGACACATCACTGTACAAAAATGTGCTCACACCTGACCTAAGCTTGTGGTCATGAATGCACAGTCTAGACTTAACAATGATGGGACCATGACTTCAGTCATTCTCTASAGATCGCCAGGTGCAGGTGTGGTGGGTTTATTTTCTTTTTCTTTYTTTCCCCCATGAACCCAACATGACAGGACTCATCCAAGTACATTTCCAAGGGCATCTGTAGAGATATGTTTCCTGAACACAGCTGTACAAAGTACTGTACAGTAGGTTACTTGAAACATATTGAAATCCAGCATGGCGTGGCTTTTAACACGTTAGAAAGAAAAAAAGGTGGAGTAAAATATGTAGAAAACATAAATAGACTCTTCACATTCCAGTTTACTGAAACCCTTGAAGCTAATCTCCAGTGTCTGCATCCTAACACTGTTTATGGCACTTAAAGATTGTTACATTCTTCTCTGATTATTTAAGGACTAATCAAGATTCTATGTTCACTCTGGCAGATTTTGCATTTTCCTCTGATGACTAATGACATCCCAAACAAGTCTGAGTACAGGCCTTTTTCTGTGACTTTTTTCCTCCTTTAAGATGGATTATGCTGTCATCAGCAGGTGTGAGGAAAACACAGAAGCCCAAGTACTGAGTATAACAAGTAAGCAAGAACTGCATTTAAATTAATTTGAAATTCAAAGATAGTGACTTGTGCCTAAGTAGGACTTTATAGTGCTGGAGTATCTTAGTCCCTCACCAGGAAAGGATAATTGATGCCCAGACTGGGGATTGTCTCTCCTGGCCTAATACATGCCAATACATATTTCTCCTTCTTTCAGAACTGAGAACTATTCATATCTGTTACATGAATATATATAGATATATTCCTTCTATCTAGCTAAATATAAAGTTCATTTGTGTATGAATATATATGTGTTTATAACATATATGTGTTAAACAACACCAGAATTCTATTATACTAGTCCCAATCCTAGGGTTACAAAGCAAAAAGCATCTGTGCTTTAATGGTGYTTACTGTTAGCATCTCCCTTGTCTGTTTTCACAGCTCACGCTGGGTCCCATCTGCACTAAGACAATGCAGCACAAACATCCTCCAAAAGACCCTGCTACCCGTCAGCTACAGTAGCTGCTCTCTCAGATGATGCTCCTTTCATCATGATTTATACTCATTCTACCTCTTACCTGTCACATTTGACTTTGACCCACTGATTTTTAATGAATTTAGGGAARGCAAATGATGTGTGATCTACTTTCTAAGCAGATGGTGTTTCACCTAACCAGAAGTGCCTGAGCCCCATCATCCTGTGTTTAGCATTGGTATCTTTGACGAATCAGTTCCATGCTCCCACCCTGCCAGGGGTGCTCTGACCATGGGGTTCCTCTGTCACATGTGGCAGGGCAGGTGAAAGGGTGAAGTCAGGGGAGTCATTAACTGGTCATTAGCTAATGATACTAAATTCATTCACTAAGACTGAGAYAGCCTTCACTTACTTGCATTAGGCGTGTCTAATTCACCAAGGCAGCCAAGAGGATTAAGTAAATTGAAAGTTGGTTTACCTTGGAGGGGGATCTCACCTGCTGCCCACTGGGCAGGAGCCAGGGACAAGCCTTGGGTGGGCAGGCAGGGGGGAAGGCAGCAGGGCACAAAGGTGGGTAAACACACAGGCAGGCAGGTGGGCATGCAGGTGGGCAGGTGGGTAGGTAGGTGGGCAGTCAGGCAGGCAGGCAGAAAGGCAGGTAGGTGAGGAAACAGGAGGGTAGGCAGCAGCAGGGGCACAGGGCAGAGCCTGGGAGCATGGAAGGCCCTCGCTGATCCACAGCTCTTGCCTGGCTACCAGCCAGCTCATCCAGCAGCCTTTAGTGTTTTCCCAAATGGCCCAGACAGAACCTACAAGGCACCTCTCTTCCTCATCCACGCTGGGTGGCAGAGCCAGGGCTCTCCCCGAGAAAATCCCCCTGCCCTCAAGGAGCCACTCTCGGCCGTGCCTCTCCCTGCAGCCCAGCCTCATCCCTGGCTCAGCCCAGCTCCTCTGACCCCCCAGTCCCCAGGCACTCAGGGGCAGGGCAGGCGTGTCCTGTCTGCTGCCAACACGCCCCAGGAGCTCAGTGCAGTCCCACTTCTCCCCATCCCTCCCCATGCCCTCCAAGCCAGGTCACATCCTCTGACYGACACACTGAGTTGACAATGGCATGCAACAGACTGATGACAGGATTGTTTTCAACCATAGCTAGAGTAGCACCCACAAAGGGATGTATGCCTTTGACACTGTGCAATGTCCACATTTTCACATGTATTCCTACACAAATAAGAGTTCCAGGATACTCTGAAGCAGATTTACATCGATGCCCTTTGCCAGTGCTCTGCAACTAGATAAAGGCTTGAAAGTAACTCTTCAATGCCAAAGTGATACAGGGGAAAATGAAAATCAGGAGCTCTTACATTTTGTTTTTTAATCAAAGACTTGCAATTCATCATTTGAAGTATTCTTATAACTATCAAAATATATTCCAGGTGCTTTACACCACAAATGTTGATCATTATGTAAGTACTACAAAGTTCATAATAATTATGCCTGCAGTTCCATCACCTGGGATGTGAAAAATATGCCTGTGAGGCTCACACACAAAGAATGCAAGCACATCACAAAAAGCCACATTCCAGGAGAAATCAGAAGCTTTATGTAAATTCTTTGAAGTGATAAAAAATGTTTAGACTGTTGTACTGCAATAGGAACAAATAAATGCAATATCATTAGAGTCACAAATAGTTTTTAATGTTCTTTTTCTCTTTATTCTATAAACCCTGAGTATTTAAGGACTGCAAGCCAAATATGTAATAATTCTTAGAAACAGTAGGAAAAATTAAATTAGTGAGGAAATAAGGTWTCATAAAATACAAAGAAAATTCAGAGAGGATTTACACAAAGGAGCTGGTGTGTTTTCCCCTCCAGTCCTTGCRCATTGTACACATTGTGGTCAGATTCCCCAGTTTAATAAGTTTCGCCATTCCTAGTATTTCTTTTTATGCCTTGGATTTTCAACCAAGAAATTAAAAAAGAATTGCATTTTCTAAAGAAAAAATTATTTTTCTAGTCCTTTAAGATGACTAAAATTTCCTAAAAATATAACAACTGAAAAGAAACAAGAACTGTGTAAATTTTAAACAATTTGCATTTTGTGCAGATGCACTCCTGTACTGACTGCTGTGCAAACCCATGCTGTTATATTTGTCACTTCAGCCCATGGTTAACTCAGCCAAGGGGCACAGTACAAGAAAGTGTAAATTATATTGATGTGGGTTCTTTTACAAAGTCTGTCAGACTGACTTGCACCTAATTACCAATGTGTGGCTCACACCATTTCATAGCACCTCTTTTCTTGTGCTGCAGTTTCCCAAGAAGAATTTCTTCCCAAGCTGGAATGAGATGAAAGAAGGAAAGGATACTCTGTGGAATGTATCCATACAAAAGACARTGCAAAAATGGGGTCTCAGTTCATTAACATTTTGTATTGCTAAATTTCCCATTTATTTTSCTTTGATTGTGGTGAAAGCTTATTACAAAAGTAATGAATCACAGAGCAAAATAAYATTATCACAATCACATTTCCATTCTTATCTGATGCTACTCTGAATTCAGAAGAGTCCTGTAGAGCATGGGCTCTTTTTAACTTTTGGTGAGATCAGTGTGTGTCCAAAAATCTATTTACATTTTTCCATTCACTTCAGAGATATAATCCTAAAGAAACTGCATAGGTCAAGACTTTTCAAGGGTGCTGATCACATTTGCAGACTTTTCCTTAATATATTTAGGCTCTCAATTTATAATTTCTAAAACCTACTGGAATTTCACTGCTTAGGGGTTTGTTTCCGAATTTAACAATGAATGATACATAGTAAAGTGATCACAATGCTGATGGGTTCATGATGTGCTTAKAAGTGAAACTTGAGTTTAAGTCTAAGCTCGGAATATCAAATTTATTTATTTAATCTAGAGTCTTGAAGCAAACTTCGTATGCAGCCTTTAATATACATTCATCTCTGAAACAGGGGAAAATGATATTTTTAATACAATGCTTTAATGAGGAATCTTGGAAATGCTGTTTTGCTAATCCTTAATTTCTATGTATGCTATTGCAGATTTCCTGAATACATTTCTGACTTCWGAAATGCTTGTTTTAAAATTTACTTATTTTTATCATTATAAAGGTTACTTCAAAAATGCTGAGCAGGGAAATAGCTTTATATGATAGCTGTCATATGCACATTTAATTACTTCACCTCCACTGCATCTACTAACCATACTACACTTCAACCCCCTTAGGGCATACCCTGTTATCTTCTTCTCATKTTTCTTATCTCTTTCAGATCCCTTTAGACTTATTTTTCTCTTTTCTAATGTTTACAGCACCATCCAATTTAGGATCACCTGTGATTTTTCTCAAAATGCTTTTTAMCCCCGTTTTCAGAATGCAAATTAAAACATTCAACACAATCAGGTCTTACACATGCATTCACACTGATACATAAGCACTTATTTCCAGAAAATCATTAGCTTTATACTGCAATGCACTGTTCCTTACCATTGGTTTGGAAAAGGGAAGTCTGTGTTGTTTTGGTTTTGGAGTTTTTTAATACCTTTGAATTAAGCTATTCATTCTGGGAAACAGCAAGGAACACAAAAAAGACCATTTTAAATTATTAAAAGCTACATTTTCAAATATTGTGTAAAACAAAGAATTAACTATCATGTAAACAATGCTTTCTGACACGTTTTCATGRAGTTTGGTATCCAACTATTGCTAGAAAGAAATRGGGAGAAAATCAGKAGAAATTTTATTGGGAATTAGCACYTTCCTTGGTCACGTTCARCAGTAATTCTTAAGCAACTGGTCACTAGTAAATTACTACCTCTGWAATCAGGTCTCTGGTGCTGTAAAAAAAAATTGACATCCACGGAGGCCAAAATACTTCAAATAAACAAACTAAGGATCTAGGCTCTTTTTATATAAAACAAAAAAAAAAAGCACAGGAAAACAGATGTAGCCATAAAAATACATGACAAGTCAAAATAGCCATTTTAGAATGCAATGCAAGCAATATTAATTTGTAAGCTATCTGAAATACAAATTTTTGTTAAGAGCCTGCTGATTCCTAGAAAAGACAGTTCGCATTTTTTTATTATAACTACTTCATTTATTGACTTAATGCTGCATATAATCTTTCTAAAATAAATACACCAAATTAATAATTACTCAAACTCCTGCAATGCTCTCAAAACAGGATTCACAGTAGCTCAGCGTTGTGTGTGTGCATTTTTTTTTTCCAAGCAATTAAATTGTATCCTTTAAGATCATTAAGGCTCAGGGTCAGACCAGGCTCTTTATTCTTTTAAACAGATGTTTGGGGGATCCTGGCTGCCCTTTTTTTTTTATCACCTTCTGCTAATTACTATCTGCCTATTCTCTCCACTCCCTGGCTTTCAAGCAGCCGATGGGCCCCTGAATACCATCTGCTCAAAATTCTGGTCCCTGCCCTCTATTAGACCTCAATAGACCTTAGTCTTTTTTCTTTTCCATTATGGAGATCATGCATGCATTAGGTGGGTCATGTTCCTTTTGCTATACACAGTGGCACGTGCCAATGCCCTTGAGGAATCAGCTGCAGGGATAAATTTACATTTGGCTTGCTTCCCCCAAAACAACATTAAGCTTTTGTTCTCCCACTCACAATTTCATACAATTACAGAGGTATAACTGTCTACTTTAGATTATAATGAAATTTTAAAATATCTTTTTAAAGCAACAGAGCTTAATTAAATGCAGAAAGGTTAAAAAAACCTGCAAAAATTAAAATTATTAACTACCTACTTCTAATCCCTGAATTTAGACAGGGAATTTTCTCAGCTTCCTCTGAACAAAAACTAGAACAGTCTTCCTATCTTAGGCACAAGCTACTTCTCTCAAAAATATAATTTCTATATATTTTTTTAATCTAAGAAACAGTGCATATCAATTTGAAATTATAAGGAATTTAGTCATATTAAAGGGCTTCTATCCAGAACTGATTGCAGCATCTAAAGGTGGTAGAAGAGATTTCTCCTATAATAAATAGAGTTCCCTCCTCATTTTGGTTGGCACTGAAGCCATATAAATTACTTTGTGTTAGCCATATACTGCAGACTACAGAAAGAGATTTAAARAGATTTGAAAACCCAGAGCAGAGGCTGTTGCTTCCTGTACTGCTATTATGATTAAACCCTTGAGACCATTTTAAGACTGTGTTAAAATTTGCACATCTTTTGTGYAACATATGAGTCTTTAGAGCACCCAGTGGGTCACAGTTGGTTGACTGCCTTGCTTGAACAGTTATAGAAAAGCATTCTCTCTTACAGAARAGATCAAGCTGAAAGCCTATGGATCAGCCTTCCAAAGCCAGTGGCAGTCTCACTTGTCAGAGTCCTAAAATCTTCGATTGCAGTCTTACACTTTGACATATTATGCAGGATTTATCTAACATTTATATATAAATTATTCTAGTTACAACTATAKTATCTCTACCAGCAGAGATTAATGTTATTATCTGTACTAAAATGGATTGCTGTTATTTACAGAGTATTGATRGTTTCTGACTGGCAGAAGTCACAGCCGCTCAAAGCTGACGCTCTTGGAATAAACAAGGCTGTAAGTTTCATAAACATAATTTGAACAGGCCATAATATATTTTATTCTATTTCCTGCTCCACTTGTGCTAGTCCACTTCCACCAGACTGATTTCGATAGTCCAAAAAACGTCTCTTAAGCAAAAATTCCATCTACTGTCAAAATATTTTTTCCCCTCTTCCAGTCTGTGAAATTCCTCCAAAATATAGACACATTTTCTAATTTATTACACTGAAGATCTTGTTCTCAGCAAATGCCATTTTCAAACTTRTGACATGTTAGTGATGATAAAGTGTAAACATTTTCCTCTGAGCTACAAATGGTTTGAAGTAAGAACCCATTCCAAGCCTATAGATGTCATTTAAAAGATCCATATTGACTTCAGTARGCTTTCTATCAGCTCCTGGTAATCTGCCTCCACAGAGAGAAGAATAAAATGCCCAGGATATATTGTATGCCAACTGCTTTGGTTGTGACATGTTCAGAGTTTATGGTCTCAGGAATCATGATGCTTAGAAGAGAAGGCTCAGGCAGAGTTTCATTGTTTGCCCTGTCTCACTGTGAGTTTTCTGGCATGAAACCAAGAGGAACACCACAAGCATACAGGTTTACTAGTTTTCTTTGTTTTAGTTACAAAAAATTGTCTTGGTTCTTCCAAAAATTGTCTTTTGTTCCAAGCAACAAAACTAATGCCACAACTTTTCCCCATCTTGGGCAAAAAGTTTCATGATGTTTTCTTCTTCATCTACTCTTCCTACTTTGAATATCAATAAGAATCATCAGAAAATTAGSTGATCAGAATTAATAACTTTAAATCCTTTGGAAAAATGATGAAAACATTTTTCACACACTAAAAAAGGATTCCCAAGTTATTAYAGAAGTGTCATTTTATGTAATTTCAAAAACAACTATTTTTATTATCAGAAAATATTTTTGATGTTTTTGTGTTTCAAATTAATTATTTTAAATACTAGAAGACATTTTAGGGATTTTTAAATCTCCCATGGCAATGAAAATAATTTTCCTTATTTTAGAAGTGACTTGGCATTTCAATAACATGAAAGTTTATTTAGCAGTATTGTCAAAGTCCTTAAATGAGATGAACTTCAAAGATAGGATCCAATTCATTTAACATAAACACTGAATTYGCCCTAAAGTTTTAGGTATGTAATGAACCAGATCTTTTGAAAGGTTTGCTTTGCTTTCCTCTGTAGAGAATACAGAAATCTTGGCACCACCAAAGTTCTTCAGCATGAAGGTCCTGAACTCATCCTAGRACCACATATTAAAAATCTCTACGTTCAATGAACAGAAGATGAAAGAAGGATACAAATATGAACTACAGTTAGAATCAGCACTTAAACTCAGCACTATCTTAAGATTCCCTCACATGGCTTTCATGTAGTTGAAAGCTGAGGAACTGGGAGGGTTTGTTTCTGTCTGCCTTTTGTAGGTCCTAAGAGGCTACATAATTTTATTTATATGTCAAAGACAAAAAATTTTAAGAAATATTACTGAAAAGAGCCTATAAATATGGATATGTAATCTCCTACTCTAATCACTGTTAAACCTGCCAGTCTGTGAGAGTTCAAACAAAAGTTAACAAATGCTGACTCAGCTCTAGCTTCATTCAACATTCACCTTTAATATTTATGAACAAAATTGAGAATACATTGCTTCAGAAATGTTTGCATACCATACAAATGGAATGAAAGAGCTACAATATTCTCCTTGGGAATTAGATCTTTTATATAAATGAGTATATTCAAAGCGTAAGTATAATAATGTCATTCTGAAGAATTCATGTGTTTTCATTAAAGATTTACAAGCTGAATTTATAATGAAAGAGGAACAATATTCTAAAGCCTAATTCAGAATAATACTGAATTAAAGGGCATGTTGTAGGCTTATTTACCTATTAATTGGATTCATGCTCACCTTCAATTCTAAAGGAATTAATTTGAAGGATCATTCAAGACCTGGACAGTTTGTATGTAATGATACGTCTGCCATCACTGTTCTAGGTGAACCTACCATGAATCTGGATCCCTCTGTCATCCGTGACTCTTGTCACATAGTGAGATGATGTGGAGGTTCTTAGGTATTAAGAACCATAAAAGAACTGAACAGTCTTCTTACTTATAGCAATTTTATAGCAATTGTGGCTGATGAAGCACTCCAGAAGGAGAARGAGCCTCCCAAATGTTAAAGTTTTTAGTATTTCACTGATCAGAGAAAATGAGAGTGCTGATCATCCAAAATCATCTGGCTTTTGTTGCCAGACGTGTCTTTAAACCTAGTACTGACAGAGTTCCTGATCAATAAGGGACTTTCATGTTGAATCCTTAAGCAGTTCCACAAAATTTCACCCACTCCAGGAGGTGGGCATGGAAAGATGGAGAACAATACTATTGGAATTTAATCCCAATATTACCTGATGGAACGTGCCTGGGCTCATCTGACCCTTGCTGCTTGACCAAGGGCAGCAGCTGTGGTGGTTTCACCTCAGAGACACCTTTGGCTAGCTGGATGATGCAGCTGGGTGCCTGGGACAAGTCCAGGCAAGCAGGAACYCAGGTTTACCTCTGGCGGAGAAGTTTTAGGCGATGGTGAAGGAAAAAGGAGACTGGTCCTGCTGGAGGGTTTGATCCAGAGCTTTATTCATAGCACACAGACCTCTGAATGCTGCAACAGCTCCAACAGAACAAAGAACAGTGTGGTCGCYGTGTCTTTTAAGCCCAGGGAGAGGGGGAGGGAAGGGGTAGGTATGCCACCAACCAGGTAGGAGGGGGGAAGTCTCAGGGGACAAATGACACCTGGATGGCCCAATGTCCCCAGGGCTGAGAGGCATCTTTTGAACTTYGYCAATMAGASGATGCTCTTGCTGGAATGTTAAGATTGAGGGACAGCACTTAGCAAGGGGGCAAGGGGGAGGGGAAGGGAGAGGTTGTTGGCACACCTGAGGGAGGAACTGGGATAGCTGAAACAGGGTATTACATCACACTGCAACACAATACATAAAAGATTCATCTTACATATGCTTGCACATTTAGAATACACACAGCTGCATCTTAGCTAGTCATCATATATTCCCATTACAGCTGATGAAGGAAAATTAACATCTTCAGCATCTAGTTCATCTAATCTCTATTAAACTGCTAGTTCAGGATGAAAATAATTATTGTAGTTTGCTAAAATGACTAGGTTCCCATGGCAATCAAGGAAGTCTAAGTCTATGTGTTGACATGAAATAACTACAGCACAGGATTTTCTCAGGTCTCTTCTTGACAAGTCATATTTCTTATTAGGAGACTATCCAAATATATCCTATGAAGATAATGGGCAAAGACTCTTTTAACTGTAACACCAAAGGGCAGAAGTTGAGGTATTTTCAYTTTTCTCCTTCCAAAAATAACTTTAAATGTGGGTCAGGGGAGGAAAAGYCTTGTTTCATTTTTGCATTCTTGAATTCAGAAAAAATGGACAGTGGCTGATTCCTCTGATTCAAGAAGAAGGAACAACTGGCCCTCAGAGCTTTTCAGTACATTTCTGCTCCTCTGGAGGATGTACTTTAGTGCAGAGTCAGCATCCTGTGTAATATTTCTTACTTAGTCTTTTTTGGTGCTTTTCACCAAAACCACATTGATTTCTATGTCATTAAATGAAGCTTTAGAAGACATATGGCTTAAAGGACAGCACCGCTTGGGCTCCCCATAGGGTACTAATACAAATTCTGGACACATGGGTTGTTCTTTGATGACTTACTTTATTAGGTTTCCAAATCACAGTGATGCCCAGAGGGTGTGAATAGAATTGAAATAGCTTTACACTACCACAGGAGGGTTGGGAGGGCCCCATTTTATGAGGCTGAGGTTAACACTAAAATAACATGTGACAGATGGTCACTTTTTGCTACCCATCTCACTTGACCAGTATTTTTCTAACAGTCAAAAGCAATCTATTTCTGTTTTCTCATCAGAGAACAAATCCATAGAAAATAYTTTAACTGATTACTTATTTCAGCTTTAATGTTTCTAAAYAYGACAAGGAAGAAAATTACATCCTGGCAGGTCAGTAACATTACTATAAAATCCTTATGAAAAGGGATACTCAACTCAAATCGTTTTTAACTCAACTCCTCTTGTTGAGAAAAAAAACAAACTTTTGTTTCATCTCAGAGAATTTCCTATTTCTGTTTTTATAAATGTATTGTTTTGAGAAAAGTAGCCTRTCATTTTTTAGTTTAGGATATACTGAGTTTCCCATTATGTAAGACTAAATTTTCTACTTACTCCAATATCTTTTTTCTGATAGTAGCCARTGGCAGATGCACACAAAAAGATAAACAGAAACCACATAGGTAGTGAATATACCTTTGACTCACTTGGCTCAGTTTCTGGAAATCAGAAGTTTATGAGTTCCTGAGCTGAACACTTCAATTAGACTTCTGTGACCAAGATTTATTCCATAAATTTGCCTAATGACTTTTTCCAATCAGTTTGCATTCTGACTATCACGACACATTGTGGTGACAAGTTTTGGGTTTTTTAATTACATGTTATGAGGGAAAATGCTTATTTTCCTTTATTTTAGGCTTGCTGGCTTATAATTGTATTGAATAGTCCATATATTTTTTATGTTATAAGAAACACTATTTAGTTCCTCTGTAGTTCTCACATAAGTCAGTAGACTGGCCCTATTAAACCATGCTTATCTTGGTTAATTTCTTTTTATTCAATATTAGTTTGTGCGATTGTTAGCAACACTTTTTTCTCTCTTCTCTTGGAATATTTTATTATTCAAAGTCCTAGTCTGATGACATTAAGAGCCATGGCCTCCTAAGATCAGTGTTTGATGAGAAACAGTCACCTCCAACCATCTTCTCAGTCATTTTGCTTAGATAGGTCCTCCGAATTTTGAGAGCATAGAATGCTTTTAATCACCTTTTAACAATAAACTCTCCTCCTGTAGTACAGCCTATAGTATAGTTTACCCTAAGACAGTCCCTGAGTAACATCTGAAACAGGCATTACAAATATTCCTGTTTATGCCTCAGCCCTTTCCTGATTTTCAGGATCTTTCTTTGTAGTCTTGTCTACCAAGTTTACTTGAATCATCTACATACTTTCAAGCAAACAAATAAGAGTGTCATAGTGTCTTCTTCAAAACCTAAAAGTCTTTCTTCCTGATGGAGAGGACTTAAAAATCTCTCTCTCTCAAAACCATTTTCGGTACTCTCAGCAAGAAAAGATTTTCAAATAGTTTTTCTTGTCCCACACCAAGATGGGACTCTTTTCACATCATGTCTCCTTTCTCCACAGTCTTTAATTCCCTCCCTTCAAYACAACATGTCTCAGCAATTTTTATTACTTGCTATTATCCTCAGGTTGCTTCTCATTTCAAACTTCTTTCTGCTTTTTCTAGACTTTTTCAAAACAAATTTTGCAGGATCGGAAATACATGGTATTCTCACACATTTCTGCAGGTTTCAAAATCTTCTCTACTATAGAGGAGAATCTTACATGACAAAGAAGGAAACACACACATGAAAGATTGTATCAACCACAAAGCATGTGGTTGGTGGAGCAAAACATAGCCCTTTTTCCAGGAATAGAAAGAATTCCTCTCAAAACTGCTTTGGACAGGTGTTCAAACAGGTGCAACCAACTTCAGAGAGTAAAAGGATGCCACGAGTCAGTTTACTCAAACATCAGTAGTTTGAGTAAAGCCTGCAATGCAGCCCTCCTTCCTATTAGCTGTGCTTCTTCAGAGAAGCACCTTGTTGTCATTATATTGCAGAAGTTCCATATWGTTGACTCCTTATTGCAAGAGTTTCACACCTCCTTGACGTTTCTCAAAGGCAGCTCTTCAGAGCYCCTTCCTTCTCACAGTAGCCAACTGACTCCAGTTCCCCATCAACCAACCAACCCACTCTTTTATAGCACTCTTCTTCTTATTGGCYACAGCTGTGGCCTGTTAAAGTCAGGCCTRCTCCTAATCTTTAATAATTAGCCYATCTGCAACTCCTAAGGGGTAAGATTACTTTCTATACTACCTTTMTTTTCTTATATTCTATCCCCCTACACACCTGTGCTCTCAGGTCTTCTTCTCYTCACCAGTTTTCAGCATAACCCTTTGCAGTATGTACAATTTTGGCAAGAGTGGTGAAACTTAGACAATTAYAATCCTCCACTAACATTGCTATAAACCTCCATATTCCCATAAGAAATATGGACTTGTTATCAACAATCTTTGGTAAAAATGATGTTTACCAATGACTGTTGATAACACCTCAAGATGTCACCTTCTGTGAAGCCTATCAATCAGACCTGTTTTCATGCCTTTGCAGCAGACTGGCTGGTGTCGTAGCCCAGCCATGTCAGGTTGGTATCAGCTGAGCTAGCTAATGGGCGACTTTGTCCAGCTGCTCAGATCTCCAGAATCAAACAAAATACAAAAGAGATTGATAACAGGAAGACCTAGAGGAGCATTCATCTTCTTCAGATATCTACTTATAGAAACAGCTTCTGAAATGATCTAGCTATTCTGGGCTCCCTTTACACACAGTGAGAATAATGGGTATACTTCAGAAAAATTTTAAACATCCATTTTAACTTAAGAATTACGCTCTTGATATTCTACTTGATGCACAGTCTGGATTCCCCCATGAGCAAAAAGAGACCCTGCCATAGGTTCCATTGCCTTTCTCTTGGCAAACACAAAGTGTTACTGATGATTACAGTGTGCAGGCTGCATTCCTGGTGACCTGAGAAATACCGTGTCACYAGCACTGCATAAGAGTTAACACAAAGAAGTGTATTTTTGGGAACAGATAACAGCTATCAAGCTCAGGAAGCACCAGTGCTTAGTTTTTTCCAAGACCATCTATTTACTTCACTGTTGCCCAATGTTTATTAAGTACTTTAATATCTTATTTTACTATGCAGTATATTTTCTTTTTAGTTAGTCCTGGTAGTAGTAAGATAAATTAAGGAAATTAATATATGACATTTACTAAGTTAATGTGGGAAAGATTTAGTGTGCTTCAAAATAAATGTAGACTTTGGCTTTACCTCAGCAAAATATTAACACTCACGTCAGTAAGTCTTGATGTTCATTACTTATTTAATGGAAGCCAATTTCAGCTTAATCTGGTTTACAGCGAAAACTAGATTCCTGCTACACTTAAAGAGTTATTTCAGCATCTTAATAAAAAGCAGCCTTTTTGAAGATTACAACAGTGCAAATTTTCACGATTATATCTTTGTCTCATGAGAATTGCAGTTTTCTCCTTCTGAAGTCATGTTATTATGATTACCTCTTGTCACCTTTTTTCTGTTAAAATAAAACAAATCATCCAYATTTGCAGTTTCAGGAAAAAAACTACTGAAAATATGAAATTTAAATTATCAAAACAAAAAAATAAAAAATTGTCTGTAATTTGTGTTTTCAGCTCATGATTTTTGAGTCAGTACCAGTAATTTTTAACACTAGGGATTGCAATTTGAAAGAGCAGTTTAAAAATGTGTTTGGTTTATCAATATATGATCACAAATTATTTCACAGAATAACTAATTCTTTTGAACAACTGTATCTGGGGTAAGAATATATGTTGCCCCAATATATTTGGGGCAAGAATATATATATGACAGGTTAGACCCCAACAATTTGGACTTTCCAAGAAACTGCAATTACAATATTTTTCTAAAAGTGTGCTATAGAGATACACTATTCTCTAACAGTGGAAAAGCATGTTTACATGACAGTCAGAAAATTTTAAGTCTTGACCATAAAATGCAAGTGAGCAAAATTTTGAATTTCATAAAGCCTCTACTCATGAAATTTTCATTAAATAGAAAAGTATCTAAGCATACATGTGAAGTCTTTGTATTACCAAGTGAATTAAAAATAACTGCCACAGTTGCATTCCAATGTACATCTTCAAGGATATATCACATTCATTAATTGCCAATCTGTTGCATGTCATCAGCTAAGTTCCTATCAATAGCCTGCTAAAATTTTTCTGCTAGAGCTCTTCTGAACAGAAAGGTGCCACACAAAGAGTAAGTTGTGTGCATTACAGAGAGTTGTTCTCAGGTGAAGGAGGGCTAAGGATTTGCCCTCCATGGCTACTTCCAGCSTCACCTCAAGAGAGAGTGTTATAAGGACCCAACAGAGATAAAAGGAGTGGTATTGCTGTCTTAGTTTCAGACTGGAAGAGCATTTCCACTTTCAGGCTTATACTGAGAAGAATGGCCAGACTTGATGAATGAAATGTGTGTTGTATAGCACATACCCTACTCACATGCATAATGGATCAAACACCTCAACTAGATGTTAGTTTTTCAACTCAATTGAGTAAATGAGGCATCAGGAAATCCTGGCATAATAAAGTGAAATTCTGTATCATAATCAGCTAACAAATACAAGTGTAATAGTTGATGGAAAGCAGAATATGAAAGCACAATTAAATCTGGCATGCATATCATCAAGTCAAATTATCACTTGGTTATGGAAAATGTGGTAGAGCAGCATTCATGAAGGGCACTGCYTTAGTCTTCTTTTCAAGTGTTGTATAAAATTACAGCGAGATTGTGTTTTATTTAGACTGGCAGTGTTCCTAGAAAGCACTAGTTGTGATGCATGGAGCCTGAAATAGTGGCTTTTTATTTGTACTCAAAGCTCCAGAGTATTGTTCTGTTCAATCACTTATAGATCAGGCTGCTCAGTAGCTTTCATAAGCACTGGAACAGTGTGAATAAATTGTACTGACAATGCTGACAGCTCCATACCCTGCCTAAGAAAGACGTGAAAGGCTTTCAACTTTTGCTTTTTCATTCACTGAAGGGTGGTCCTTGTGTACAATACACTGGTCTCCTTACTTTACAAGATACCCCTCTTCTTCCCACACATACAACATTTTTTTGGCAAAATGAAATAAGCTTCCTACCCTCAGGTTCTAAAGAAAGTATTCTAAATCAATCTGTCTCTAAACATAATTCAGAAGACTGAAGGAAAGCTGTGAGAGTACAATAAAATGTTGTTCTTTATAAATTCCCGGCTGGCAGGGGTCTTGTTTCTCTGATATTTCTAATCCTTTCCAAGTTTGTTCTAGACAGAAATAAAAACACAACAGAATTTTCATAAATAATATCCAGGTTACYAATTCTAGTTCCAGCTAACCTTCATATTTAGACCTTTAATTTTTGTTGTAATTGTGGGGGGAGAAGGGGGAGGGTCTGCTTGTTTGTTTGGGGTTTTTTCCATAAAATTAATTTCTGAGTCCCTCTAAAGTACTTCCCATCTCCCAAATAAAGATTTCCATAATTTCTGTGTAGTTAAAAATTCAAAGTATTAAAGAGGGAGTGAGAAACTTAACCATAAAGCAATGGCAGTTGCAAGGTACTGTAATTAGGGAAATAAAAGCAAATGTGTTGATAGCTCTGAGGCAATTACTCTTTTTCACAAAAATTTTAGCCACTGCTCATTTTGGAACTCCACATGCAGATACAGATACTATAGAARCACACGTAACACATTTATCACCAGACTATCTACCTGCCCTCTTTCTTTTCTTACAGACAGGTTCTGGTTAGAAGCATGCATCTACACATCTGCCAGTGTAGGGACTGCAGTAGTTCGAAGGCACACAGTATTTGAAGAGCCAGTATCACGGTGTGCAACTGTCACTCCCTCACACTTGATAGAGGAGGAGTTGCCAAATGTTGTGTACAGACAATTACACTCAGCTTACTGGGGGGCAAACAGGTCAATTTATTCTGCACACAAATTGAGAAAATTTATTATATAGGAACCTCTACATTTTCAAAATAGACAGTTTTAGCAACGGAATTCTATCACAGGGAAAGTTCAGGAGCTAATGTCATCTTAGTTATTCATTTTCCTTCCCTTTCTGTTACAGAAAAGGGCAGAAGAGAGCTGTGTTGTGTGTTTGATACACCTGAGGGACAGGATGCCATCCAGAGGGACCTGGACAAGCTCCAGCAGTGGGTCACAGGAACCTCATGAGATTCAACAAGGCCAAGTGCAWGGTGCTGCACCTGAGTCAGGGCATCCCCTGGTATCACAAAAGGCTGGGGGAAGGAAMAGATCAAGATCAGCCCTGCCAAGAAGGATTTGGAGGTGCTGGTGGATGAGAGGCTGGACATGAACCAGMCCATAGCACTTGCAGCCCARAAACTCATTCGGATCTTGGGCTGTATCAAAAGCAGCATGCCCACAGGGCAAAGGAGGTGATYCTGACCCTGCTTTTGTGAGACCTYACCTGCAGYGCTGCACCC
Source organism: Cardinalis cardinalis (assembly GCA_014549065.1). NCBI lineage: Eukaryota > Metazoa > Chordata > Aves > Passeriformes > Cardinalidae > Cardinalis > Cardinalis cardinalis. The sequence goes on from JACDOX010000041.1 coordinate 1,586,660, forward strand.
TGGCATGGGGTCCTCAGCTTAGGAAGGAGATTGACCTGTTTGAGTGAGCCCAGGGGAGGGCCACAAAAGGGGAGGGAGSAGCATCTCTGCTATGAAGACAGGCTGACAGAGCAGCCTGGAGAAGAGAAGGCTCTAGTGAGACTTTTTAAAGGATTTTCAGCAACTGAAAATAATTTATAAGGCTGATGGAGTCAAACTTTTTAGCAGGGCCTGGAGTGATAGCACAAGGAGTAATGTTTTAAAGTAAAAGAGAGTAGTTTTAGAATAGATATAAGGAAGTAACCTTTTACGAGGGTAGTGAAATGCTGGCACAAGTTGCCAGAGAGGTGGTSGATGCCCCATTGCCCTGGAAACCTTTAAGTCCAGGTTGGACAGGGCTCTGGGCAACAGGTCTGCTTGAAGATGTCCCTGCTCACTGCTGGAAGGCTGGACTAGGTGACCTCTAAAAGGTCCTTTCCAACTCAAAATATTCTATTGTATGATTCTAAGTTCATCTAACTGTCTACTCTATTAAACTTATTGCTCACATTGTGATCAGTCTGTTGATACTTCTGCCTGACCCTAAACTAGGCCTCTAGTATTTTGTGTGAMACTTCATAACGTCTGCCCCTTGATTCAGGGTTTACAAGCTTATGGTAATTAAATTGGCWTCCTAATTTTTTCTGCAAACCAACAAACAATAGTTGTACCTCTCTGAAATACATCACAGCTGCCTATACACAAAACAGCTAGACCCTTTTCCCCTCCATTGGAGTGAAAAAGAAGGTAATAAATGTGTCACACTGCACTTTGTCCATCTCTTCACCACAACCACCAGCTTTTTCAACTCATAGTTCATTGTGAAACCATAGGTGCATATGTTTSGCTGCCAGCACTATTTATAACCAGACACATGCGCATACATATGTGTATTTGCATGTAGCTCCTAGAACAATCAGTCAGTGGTCACAGGCTACCACCATTTTAAGTAGAAGAGGAATTAGGCAAAGCCACAGGATCATGAATGGCAGAATGCATTATTACTGGTGGTTCTCAGACCAATATCTGAATAATTATGCTGTGATAAGAATGAAATAYCAAATGTGCAAAGCCAGAGCTCCATATGATCATAAAGTGGAAGCAGAAAGAATTGTCAGAGCCCCAGTCTAAGGCCACAATCTGTTGATTATCGTTCTATTGTGAAAACCAAACAAAAATGTGAGCTTGTACAGCATATGAAAACACACATCACGTTGCTGGCAGCATTTCAGCTTCCAAATGCAGCAAATGTTGAAACATATTTAAATTTCCTTCTGTTGGGGGTTGGGTTTTTCCTTCCTTTTCTTTCCTTGTTACTTGTGGAATTTTATCCCATTGAGTTGCCAAGAAGCATTGATGACTGGGTGCTTGAGACAAAGACACRGGGAGGGGGAACTCCCCTGTTTTTTGGGAGTTCTTCTCGGGGGCACAGAGATACCATGAGAATAGAGGCAGGAACAAGAGGAAGGCTGGGGGATTGGCGACACACTTTCTCTGGGCCTTGGAGGATGACGGTCRGACCTGTGCCTTGGGGAAAGGAATTCGCTGGCACCGCCACAACCCAGCCAGGACCCGCCTTTCTTCTGCCGCTGGGCCCCATATCCCCTGCCCTGCGGGGACGTGCCGCAGCTTCCCGCTATTGCCRCGGAGTTTCCAATCTCATCCACCACCCTGGGATTTCTGCTCATCCCTGCCAGTCCAGCATGCTGCTTCCGAGAGTCCTGCTGGGGCACCGGGATCGCTGCCCCAGGGTTTGTGGAGCAAACACCCCATCTCCTCCATCCCTGCCCATCTGGGCCCAGCCGCCATTGCCGTGTGCGCCACAGCGCCCCCTGCAGCCGCGGGGGAATCACCGCACTGCCCCGCCCGCCGGGAGCAGCAGCGCCCCTGCTGGCCATGGCCGGAACTGCACCGAGGGGAACGCGCCGAGGGAGCAGCAGCGCCCCTGCTGGCCGTGGCCGGAACTGCACCGAGGGGAACGCGCCGCGGGAGCAGCAGCGCCCCTGCTGGCCGTGCCCGGAACTGCACCGAGGGGAACGCGCCGCGGCCGAAAGGCCGGGCCGGGGCTCCGGGCTCTGTGTGGGGTCAGTGCCAGAGCTGTTGTTGTTCGTTTGCCTTGTTACACACACTAGTAAAGAACTGCTATTCCTATTCCCAGGTCTTTGCCTGAGAGCCCCTTAATTTCAGAATTACAACAGTTTGGAAGGAGAGGGTTTACATTCTCCATTCCAAGGGTCACTCCTGCCTTCCCTAGCAGATACTTGTCTTTCAAACCAAGACACCTTTTTAGTTTTTAAATCCTGCTTTATCTACTGTCACTTGTATGGCAGGGACTGAAATTTTTGACAGCTGAAATAGATGCCAGTGCRCTACACCCACAGTCTTATCCAATAGCAGATGAATTCAAAGACTGCCTTTTCCCCAACTTCAGTGGGAGCTGAGTGACACCCAACATCAAATGAAAATCCAATTATTAGGGAACACAATCTGAGTAATTAGTTCATGACTGCATTTACCTCAGATAAKCTTATAAACAACACTCCAACACTCTTCTTGGTCAGCCAACAGAAGTAAATCAGAGCCAGGAAGCTCAAATCCCACATCTTCACAGCCCACTCATGAAAGGAAGCAAACATCACCTTTGTTAAGGCTTTCTGTCACTGGTAGTTTATTCTGAACCTTTACGGCATTTGTTTTTGCCTCAGCTCTTAGCAAAACTGCTCTTTAAGGGTAACAAATGAACTGACCACTGTCATAGTGGCACAGGAGCACTCCATGAGCAGAGGGCCTGCACACATGCACGACTGTTCCRGTCACATTTCCCTTATAAAGGCATCCCCACCCCACTAAAACTGTCCAGACAGGATTTTAGCATGGTAGGGTAGTGATTTTGCTCATTATTTACTACCTGCTTATCAATATTTTGAGACTATTGTGCCTGTATTTGTGAGGTAGACTATGTCAACAGGGAGGTAAAAAAGAATCCCCACTCTATCCAAAAGATTCTGATATTAATATTTTTTGCTGATAGAATCATTACGAAAAAGGTGAAATGAGAGGTTTTGTGATTGGAGGGCTTTTTTTGTAATACAGTGGAAAAGGTAAGACATTCTTTGATGCAGAAGTATTGTATAGTTTCTGGTTGGATTTCAATAYTGAAACCTGCCCCAGAGCAGCAGTTTCCTCATGAGACAGTCTCTCAGAGTCCCTAGCGCTGCACATGCACAACTCAATGGCAGCCATGTGCGAGCTCTCCTTTTCAACCCAGCARCTCCTCAACTTCAGTCAGTCCTGGCTTACCCTGAGAATTTTTTTTTTAATATGCATTCAAAGATCAAAACTTAGGAATTAGATACATAACAGAAATTTTAAAAATTAGAGTTTAGGGAAATCCAAAACATGCTTGTGGTTACCTGGGTGGTCCCTTGGCACCATAGCTGCGAGGAGATGGAGAATTTTGGGCTGCAAAGTCCTTGTTTCCAGATACTAACCCCTCTCAGAGATCTGACACAATTGGCACAGTTTACCAAAAATTTTTCCCTCTACAGAGCTAGTGTTGCCCAAAGGAAATATCATCAGAAATGTTTTGTTCGGTTTTACTCACAAGTGATGAGGTGCTAGATGGAAAGAAAAAAAGTCCGTGCCAGAACTCTGGAGGCATTYGGAGGCAGGAGGTCAGTGCATGACTCCCTGATCCTTCCTCAGCACAACCATGTGGAGTATAAGCACAATGATATTCTAAGACATTATAAATCACCTAAAAAGAACTACCCTGTCCATGGTAATTTTAAAAGCCTGGTTATTTTGCMAGTAGGGTCTTCATAAGAATGATTGGGTTTGTCTGTATCTCTGTTCTCCACACTGTTTCAGTTATGGCAGTATGGACCAGATTATTCAATTCTAATGACACCACAAATTCCCTCACTTTTTTTTTCAGTAAAAATTCCTATTTTGTAATTTAATTAACTTTTAATCTCTCTATTTTCATGATCTCTTCTGATAAAAATAACTCTATACAATCTCAGACATTCCTTTTTCAGGAGAGAGCAGAGATCAAACACTTCAAGGCTTACCATAAATTATGCAAATGTTTTAAAAAAATTTGTAAAGGAGAACCTAGTCAGCAGAAGAGATCCRTATTCAATACACTTATATGTTGTCATGCAGGACCAAACTGAGAGAAGTGCTGAAAAAAATAGGCTGTGTAAGATGTGGCTGATAGTATTCTGGGTAGTTAGCAATTCAGGTAATTACAATGGTGAAAGGACCTAATTATTTACAATATTCTCTTCTCAAACTGGTTGCTTCTGTGGTTTTAGGTGCCACAGTTAATTTCAACAGAATCCTCAATGATCAGCTCGTCTCTGGGCTGTATGTATGGCTTGTACTATGCAGTGATAAGACATGGGATAATTAGCCACTACTGACATGACCAAATGACATGCATACTCTGCAGCCATCTAATTTCTATCCCTTCTTTCATCTTTGATATTCCACTTGTGTATGATAACGAAAAAGTTATGAAAATGTTGTGACAGTCTGATTGAAGAGACTGGGACAAGGAGACAGAAAGATGGAATATATAATAATGAGGCATGTCCCTTATTATCTTAATGAGGGTCTTTTAAAATACATTTTTCTGAACACTTTCTGGAGGAATATGTTTTTAGCACAGAAGACAAAGCATGCCATACAATTCGCACCCGGATGTGTCAACCTTTTGTGTACTCCTTGGCTTGTTGTATCATAACTTCTGTCAATTATCATGTTCATCTTTGGGTAATTTCCAAGTTATGGTTTAGTTAAAAACACCAGTCTTCTTCTCTCTTTTTACCAGATCTTGTTCTGCATACTGTGAAGAAAAAATGTTTATTACTCTGCTAATAATAAACAGTTATATAGCTTATTTTCATTGTCATTAACAGAAGTAATGATTTTAAYTACCAGTCAACTCACTGTGAAATATACAAAAGCGCACAGTCATTTCTAAATCAAAATAGACTGTATTGTATTGTCTGATGTCTGATGAACTGTTCATAGAACAAAACAAAAACTGAGAAGTCTGTAGTGTTTGTGGTCTTAATGCTCTCTCCTAGTTGCACTTGTTATCCACTAATGTGTAATACACAGAGTGTCTGATAGTGTGGAGCTTAATTTGCCTGTCTCTGTAATGCATTTCCTTTTCAGACCTATAGTGACTGTAGCTTTATTTGAAACTGTCACAGAGAAGTCTCCCAAACACCTTTGCTTTTATTGTCTGAGATGTCTGGTGCAGAAATAATGTGTTATATCTCTGCCAAATTAGTTATGTTTCAGACTAAACAATATGATAAAATACTATGGAACAGCAAGCAGAGTAATATGCTTAAGATTTCCTTGGACTAACTTGGCCTGGAGCAAACTAATTTATTAAGGAAATGTGTATTTTCTGTGTGATGCAAGCGTGGGTTTTTTCATTTCTTCAATGAGAATTTTTTATCTGAATACCACATCTAAAGAATGTCTTTATGAATGCGATCCATTACCAGTGTCATTTTCAACAACTAAATCACTAAGGTTGTGGCAGKAGTCCTTCCCATTAAAACTGGGCCCTTTTTCTCCCCAACTAACCCATATTAAGAAAAATTATCTCCAATTCCCTATACTGTGAGTAATACTGATCTGCGGTTTTCAATTTCATGAGTGAGATAGTAAAGATACTATGCAATTACTTTCTATTTAAAACATATAATGATCACTTTTACTTTATTTTTATCATTTTGCAATGTCTTTTTCAAGCRCACTGAAATTGAATATTTTCATTTATGTCATAGTGAAAACCAAGGGATATTCTAGAACAGTGATGCACCCAGATTCTCAGGGGGTCATTTTCTGCTGCATGCACGAGAATGCAGAATCTACCCTACAGAAAATGCAATAAAAGCACACTACTGTATTTTYACTTAATACCTCTACATGTATTGTGTTTATAATAAGATCAGTAAATATATARAAATCCAAAACAAGACCTTTTTCTAAGTGCATATAGTACAACTMTTGAAGAAATATTGATTATTTTCTTGAGACCGTTTTGTAAATAGCAACTTTGCTTTCACTCAGTGGACTACTTTTTYATGAACTTTAATAAAACTGAAATCTGTAACTGCTTTCAGTTATGCCAAACTTGTGTCTATACCACACCACCTGTAATAAACCATCRCTGGAGGGATTATCTCTCTAGTTATGACATAAGGTTTTGGGTTCTTCTCWGCTGATATACACGGAGATAAAGTATTCATTTAATCAGTTGCATTTGAGCAGTAAGATGAAAAGTAGTTTTCATGACTAAATAATTCCAACACCCATGTCATGAAACAGTAAGGATTAAGGATGAAAGTCACTTCAATTAATAATTTAAAATTAGACCTTCAGGCTCAGTTTCACCATCTACACATAGTTATTTAGTCCCATTTGAAAGGCCTAGATCTGACAGATATGACAYATTAGCCATAGGAAACCCATGCCTTTCTGGTGTGGTGGCTGGCAACCAGATAAGATACCTTTAGATATCTCAAATGGCACTGAATGCTAGTGGATGAGCAACAGAATCAAGGCTTTAATCTGAGTGAGTCAGATAGCCCAAAATAGGGGACAACAGACTGATTATAATGAAAGAGTTCTGCAAGACTGGTTGTTCTCTGTTGACAGAAAAGAGAGTTTGGCTGAAAGCTTGGACTGCATCCAGAAKGACATCCATTCTAGTCAACTGAGATTTAGTCTATACTTTCAGCTTGCTCTAAAACAGGAACTGACAGGTCAGCTGGTCATCGAAATTGCTCTCGAGTTTCCCTGGATTGTATTGACTGCCTTGCTATTACCTCTAATGGAGGCCTTGACATCTCTCCCTCAAGGAGACATYTGAACATAGATACTTTAATGGGCAAGCTCAGTGCCATTCTTCACCTTTACTGAGCAAAGTCTATCCAACTTTTGTGACTCTCTTTTCCTACTAGGAAASCTTTCCATTTTTTCACATTTTGTTTGCAAGACTATTCTACATTATGAACTTCAAATTACTATTCAGACACTTAAACTCGTGGTCACCTTCTTAGCCATCTCCTGACACCGCTTGGTTTTATACCTTTCCCTTCCAGCCACTCAGCAATTCCATCATTCATGCCCCACCCCAGTGCATTCTGCAGCATGTTTCTTCTACCAGCAGCCTTGTGCAGCTCTCCTCCATCCATGAAGGGACATATCCTGTGCAGAGAAACTGGAATTGTGTCTCCATTTCCCTAGCTTCCACTATGAGGTAGAGTTCTGAAAAGCTAGGCAGAGAAAACATTTGCAAAACCCAATGAAGAGAAGAAAAAACCAAAAAATGGAATTTTAGAAATAGTGCAACTCTGGAAAAATTGTGGATAGGAAGTAGTGACTTTGTAATTTAATGACATGAATAAAAGGACATAAAAAGTGGGAGTAAAATATTTTTTCCTGGTGGTTTGGTTTGTATCTTTGACTTTCACATGTTTAGGATACCAAGTACATAGGTAATGACTGTACCCATGCAAGAGAAGAATGATTGGCCAYACTGACTTGGAACTGGGCCCAATATTTCAGAAAGGCCAAAACTTTTCCACAGAACTCAATTTCTAAGAAAACTTACAGAACTTTACATGTAGTAGGATGGYGAGTTCAGTTTGAAAATGGCTTAGGCAGTTCAGGTAGACATTGTTTCTCCAATCTTACTCTTAGAGCTGACTTGCTCACCATGATTACTGAGATTCATTCTTGCATTAAGGAACAACCAAAAAGTGTAAACAACTCTCTCTGGGAACCACAGAACATAACTGAAAGAAAGATATTATGAAGATCCTGAATCAYTGATATTTTTTTTCTCCCCCAACAGGAAACTAAATTGACCTGCTAGACCCTGGCATCTGCTGCTATTTGGTAGAGAAGTAACATCATGCTTTTTAATACCTCTTTTCACTTTCTTCCACAYGTTACTGAATCTATGTGTATGTGTAGGGTTCCAATAAGGATTCTTTTCTTCCGTAAATCAAACTTTTTCTGGAGTCTTAGKTAACTGTATTCAATATATACAAATACACAGATAGGACAGACAAGCTGTTACCCATTCCTTGGCTTTACAAGACAGATGGCAACAAATATCTGATCCTACCTAATATCATGCCCAACAAGTTGGGGAAGGGGTGGGGGARGACATAAAAAACCTTGAATAAAGAATTATAGAGACATGGAAGAGAAGAGCTAATTCTTTTGGTACCAGTGTGGCACATTTTACCTCTAAATAGATCTGCAGCATTTTGCATGTTCAGCCACAGTTAAGCAGAACTAAWTTTTGTCTCTTTTTGCTTCATATTTCCCTGCTGGGATAACAATCAAAGCCAGACATGAATGGGGAATGTAAAACATCACCTTCCTGGAGCTCTGCCTAAGGAACAATGTAGCTGGAAACACCTTTGCAACATCATTAGCTCACAAAACAAATATTTTCAAGAGAAACACCAAATCTTTCCTTTCATTGAGAAATGTCAYCAAAAAAAAATAAGATATATGGCCACAGCTAAGCTCACATGTAGCTTTCTGTATTAAATTCACAGACAAAGGAGGTGCCWTTTCAAACACTCACTGTTTGGCCTAGTTTAATTTTATCATATCATATGAAGTCTAAACTGGATTTGTTGTGTAATCATTGGARTTTACATCTACTGTGTACTTTCTGCTGCCCTACTTTTATTTTATCCTATTTCCTTTCCCCAAATTAATCACATGTGAATCATGCACTGCCTCATACAGATAAAGGAAAGAGGTGCCACTTTTTTTCCAAGGATCAAGCAGCCCAGAGTAGGATTCACAGAGGGAGCCAAGATGCACTATTTCCTGTCCTAGTTAGACGAAGCACACAGCATCTACACCTAACTCTTACTGATGTCAGCAATAGGTACAAGGCTGGGGTCAGGTATTTTTCTAMAGAAAACAAAAATGCTTGATGGAGAACTGGATTCAAGGGTCAAAAAATGCCCACCCCTGGCCTCTCTCTAGAGAACACACAAACTCTCCAGATTATCCAGTGGTCTATGAATTGTAGCTTGAGCCAATCAGTCTCCTGTAGGTTTTGTACCCTACACTAGAGTCCACATAATTCAAATATTAACTGCTTATGTCACTAGAAGATAATAAAACTTTAGCCTACTCTTCCTTAAGAGGAGAAAATGTAGAAAACTGGAGTTGGAATAACATTCAGCCTGTRCCACAATATGTCCTCAACAACTTTAGCAGTGATCTCATCAAAAAAACAGTCGAGCATTTTCTGGAAAGTAACCAAAGGTCTGCTGCAAATGAATCAAATATTTCATCTGCTGTTTGGTTGCAAGTGTTGAACACATGGTGCTCAAAAGCATTTTTCCTCCACTGGAATGCAATAAAAGGCTCAAACATTTTGATTAAATCATTGATCCAGTCCACTGTCCCATCTTCACACGTGACTGCATTGCAATCTGTCTAGGTCTCTTTCTAAAATTACTGTGCAGCAACAAATGAGATAGGCTCTTAAAATTTTATATGTGTATATATCTTTCTTGTTGCAGCTACAGTCTCTAAATTCAGACACATGTAAAGGTCAGAAAAATCACTCTGTGTGTTGGTTTTGACTAGGATAGATTGACTTTTCTTCATAGTAGCTAAGCATAGTGCTGTGTTCTGGATTTGTGCTGAAAACAAACATATAGTTATCACAGGGATGTTTTTGCTACTGCTGAGCAGAGCTTATCCAGCATAAAGGTCTTTTCTCCTTCGCACCCAACCCCATCAGCAGGGAGGTCGTGGGTGGTGCTCAAGGAWTTGGGAGGGGACACAGCCAGGACRGCTGACCCTAGTTGATCCAAGGAATATTCTTTTCCATATGGTGTCATGCTCAGTATAAAGAGGTGGGGGAAGAAGAAAGAAGGAAGGACATCCAGAGTTACAGCATTTTGTCTGTCTAGGTAACTGTCACACATGATGGCTGCTTTCCTGGGAATGGCTGAATACCTGCCTGCCCACRGGAAATGGTGAATTAATTCCTTCACTTGCGTGYGCAGCTTTTGCTTTACCTTTTAAATTGTCTTTATCTCAACCCACGGGTGTTCTCACTTTTTTTCTTCTGGTTCTCTTCCCCATCCCACCAAGTGATGACAAATGGGGACACTTAGCTACCAGCTGCATCGGGCTTAGCTGCCAGCTGGAGTTAAACCACAATAATTTACCTGATGGCTCAGTTCTGCCAGAAGGGGAAAAGGTGCTGGGTGTAATGAGGCACAGCTTGCTCCCACAAGTGTGCCATTGCTCCTTACAACTGCATAAACACATTTGTCTTGTTTTGTAAATAGGGCTCTGTGTTTAGTACTGCAGYTCAGAGTCCGCTGAAGAAGTTTAAGACATCTTCTGTGCCCTGGCCCTTGGTGCTGAGGGCACCTCAGTTTCACACCCTTTTCTCTGGAAATGTAACTCCCATTCTCAAACTCTGGAAAAGACTGAGAGGTCACACTGCAAAGTGCACAGCTCCAGTCCTTAGGTCCCTTCCTCTTGCATTGTTCCATCTGTAGCGCAAGGTCAATTAAGCCATCAGACTTCGTAGCCAGGCACACAAGAGARGTAATGTCAATGACACACTTACTGCTTTCTTGTGGATTTTGTAGACAATAAGCAGAGAACAGAAGCAATACACGCATGGAAATTCCCAGGTAGTGCAGTTCCAGTTTTGCTTTAGACCCAGAAGGCAAGAAAGAGGACAGGGTGTCCATAGCCTGTTCCACCTTATTCTGGAATCCTGTGCTTGTTAAGGTGTGGAGAATTGCAGGGTTATGCAAGGGTGAAGTTGGCGGCCAAGTTCTTCATTTTCATGATTAGGCTGCCCTGAAACAAGTTGTCTGAGCATGCTGAGAGTACCCCGTAGAAGAAGGGAGTGTATTCATTTCAATTCCTCTATGTTAATATTTGGCATTGAGTGCAGGGAAGAATTAAGTTTATTTAAGGGTAGTAGCAGGGACCATAGGAGGGACTTCAGCCTAAAATAATAGACCACATCAACTTACTGCTTCACATTTCAAAAGGTGTAATGGCTTGAAGGTGACTGAATTGAGCCTTTGACATAATATTCTCTTTGTCCACTTAAATTCATGGAAAGTCTAATAGTTCAATTTTATAGTTCAGTAGTTTTAAATTAAAATATACTTCAGGCTTTTGTTCAATAACATTAACATAAAATCCTGGCAGAACTGCAAAATTAGCATCCACAGTAATTGGCAGCTTAAACCAACTAGTTAGAATRCCTCTACACAGCACTACTGCTTCCTTCACATGAGATTATATTTTGAAGATTCTTTGCATAAAAAAAACGTGGCAGTCCCACTATCATCTTGTTAGGTAGCAGTGTTGTKTCAAATACATTGTCAATACTTTCTTCTCAAGAGAGAAACTGGAACTAATTGTAGTACTGAACTCAATCATAAATATCAAATGACCAAACCTGAAGAAATTTCTTTGCATTTTTTAAGTACGTATTTTTGAAACTAAATAAAACCTCCAAGTATTTGTGGTTAAAAATATATGATTACTATTAAACTGTTGAAACATTTTCCTATTCAGCTGGTAATTTCCATAAGAAGTTTTAATTACATTGGGCAACTTAATATTTCTAGTTGATTTTGTAAGTCAAATCAGTGAAAATAGGTTTTGCTAAAGTCCAGAATAAAGGCCGCTTCCCCATTGCTTTTACTTTTTATATCCATAAATATTATCTGTCCAGAGGGAAGGGAGTTGTCACTGGGCCTGGGATTTGTGTCTGCAGTTCTTTTTCCTGAGRGCAATAGATAGGAAGAGATTAACTTCAGCAAGTAATTATTGGAGTGCAAAGGATTGTGAGAGCTAAATTTTCATCATCTTATGACAAGGTCTAGCCTTTTCTCACTTTAGATTGGAATTCCACACAAATGATGGAATTCATKAATTATCTGAGATGTTTTAAAGAAAGCATAAAAGATTCTTCTAAGTTAAAATTCTTTACAATTTTCACAAAAGAAGCTGTAGAACCAYTCATGCACACATAAAACAAACAAAGAAAACACCTAGAGACTTTAAGATCTACACCAAGGTTCCTGAAGGTTTTTAAACCAAGATCTGCCGTAAAGAACATTTTCTTGGTCATGCTAGGATAGACTATAGCTCAAGTAGACAGCTGAGCTATGGCTTTAAAAGGCTTTAACTAAACTGAGGATGATCCAGGCAGAAATAATTTCTACTCATTAACAATTACATCCATAAATACTTACCTAGGATATAACACTGGTAGAATCTAATTGTGTGGTTGATACAGACCCTTTCTGGCAGGATAGTGACAGTAAATGAGAATAGGATCATTTGATGTTATGCAACARAGTTTCATTGCTGTTCTGAGCGCTCAAGAAGTTAATGATTCCATATGACATGGGTTCAGTTCCCAAGTAAAARTATGTCATTCCAGATCAGAAAGTCCACATCAGCTGCAGTCTTGTTAGTCATATCTCACATATTTTGTTACTCTTTCACACTTTCCATAAGATACAAAAATGAGTGGTTTTACACATAATCCTGTCTCAGCTCTCTTGGTTTATTAGATGTCAGCCTTTGTGGTTAAAAGTGTGCTGCAATTGTCCCAGAGTCAGCCCAGCATTTCTCAGAGCTGGATGGGAAACATTCATCCTTTCCAGCTCCCAGCTCTGTGTGGCAGAATGCCAATACAACAGGGTCAGGGGAAGTCAGATGTTTAAATCTGTGAGAAATGCTGCYTGGTTCCCTGAAATAGTTCTTTGAACTGAAAAAAGCTCTAGAATTTCAAAACTGATTGGCTGCAAGAAAATTCAGGGCTTGACATGTCAGAATCAAGTCTTAAAACAATTCTTATATATAGATGTGAGTGAAAATATCAGTTTCACTTTCCAGGGAGAGCTGCTATATCTTGCTCACTGCTATTGCACCTATCTGAGGTCAAGGAACTAACAAGGTRCTGTCTAGAAAAATTGATAGTGTAGTTGAGGCAATATAAGTAAAAGAGATATTGAAAAAATTATTGGATCATGCCAGTCTGTTAGTATGTGGAAGAAAACCAAAGCTGGACTTAGTCCCACATGACAAACATACCTTCAAAATTCCCTACATTGGGGTCAGAAAAGCACATTGCATCTGCTGTGGACTGATTAGTCTGTGATTAGAACTTCCAGTAGTGTGTTTGACACACAAATGTTAGGAGTGAACAGGCAAATGAAAGAAACCTCTATTTTATTTYAGTGAGGGCACAATTCTGCAGGAGACAGTTCATGTGAGAACAGAATTGCAGAAAACATGAGCCCAGTGATCTGGTGGCAACCAAAAATTGTTTCATTTCAGACAAGTTCAGTAGCATCATTAAAGCACTGATTCCAGGCAYGAATTATTGCTTTTCATAAAACTGTTGAGATACAATTTACCATGAATTTTAAGGATGGTGCCTGCATGCACAAGGAAAGGTATCTCCCTTTGCAAATCTTAGCTACTCATTCTTTTCATGGACTGTTCACAAATTCATGAATTTTATCTTTCTTAGCATTTCATTATATTTTACCATCTTTGTGCAACAGTAAGTACAGGTTATTTATGAGGCATCTTGGTTTGACATACTCCTGTGTGGCAACTCCACACTTTTACATATTCCTCCAGAATATGTAAGCTGTTTAAAATGGAAAAGAGATTTTAACTCTTAGGAGTGAGGAATGCAATACTGTGCCAGAAAGGCCCAGGTGGTAATCCRTCACCAAAAAGCATAACACATCATTATGCTTTGCTAAGTAAAGCAATGTATTTTCCTGAAAATCAAAAGGAAGCTGGTTTCATTTAATATTTACATAGACAGGGCTACAAAGGTATAAAGGAATACATGGGTTTAAGGAATACATCTAAAAAACTCAATTTAGAAAACATAGATATTAAATGTGTGTGCCTGAAAAGACAATAGCAAAATGGTTTGGCTTTAAATATACACTGTATGATGTTCTCTGATTAACCTAAGCTTAACTTGAGGAAGCTTTATATTTCTCATCATTTTCTTATATTAATGTTCCTAAGATAGTGGCAGTATTTAATTGTAGGAATCTCAACATTAAAAAAAGCCCAAACTATTTGCTACCTGTCAAATGTGTTAATGTTTACCTACCTCTTGGGCTTCTGTCTAAAATCTGTTCTGGGACTGTTTATGAGTAAATATAATCTATGCTTGCAYGAGTGGAGAAAATAGATTCCCTGATCTCTGACTTCTGTGATTAATTGATTCCTTTAGGGAAAGTAAATATATTTATCACCTTTAGACTGCAGGACTCCTACAAGAAATTGTCATACCATTATAATGGRTCAGACAATGTACATTTAGTACTCTATCCTCTGATGTCAAAAAGCATCAGGACAAAGCAAGGGAGGGAAGATTAATCTAAGACTACCAGGTAAAGGAAGATGAACAGCTAGAAGTACTGCATGCCTACCTGCTCACTTTAGTGGCACACTCTCACCATTCCCTTTTCCCAACAATTTTTAGGAGGGTGCAATCTCCACCATTTGAATACCAACAATGACAGCAAAAAAACCCTCTTATTTTCCAAAATATTTCAGGGAAAAAATGAAAATCTAATACAAAAACCTTGGTGTTTTAATAGGAGTCTAATTATAACTGACCAGAATAAAATCTTTCTGTATATAGCTTTAATTAATGCAGTTAGTTTATAGAAATTTGCAGCATTTGGAATTTTACCAACATGTAATATTCAAAAAACACCAAGGAAGCTAAAGCCAGACAGATGTTTCACATACTTTTTTAATAAAAAATAATTCTCTTACTTCAGCATTGCTAAGCTAATGACCATGTCATGTGCTTGATGTATGAATGTACATATTGCACATATTGTACATGAATGTATGTATGAATGTACATATTGCAATATTGTACACGTTGAACTCCTCTGACCCTACTTAGATATCTGAGGAGTGGATGTCTAAATGCATCACCTTATACCCTGCAATTTTCCAGGAAAAGAAAAAAGTTAAATGTCCCCCACTTCCCCATTTAAAATACTTATCCAAGACAAGTTATGTGAATCGTCCTCCAAGGATATCCACATCTTTCCATTTGTTTTTTTTTCCATTACACTACAGGAGGAGTGTAGGATGACCCAGTAAGGCTTTTCACGGAGCTTTCAACAGCTAAAGGTGACTGAGGTGAAATGCACTCTCAAAGCTTTGTACTATAGATGTTTTCCTTACATCACTGCAGATCTGAGAACAGRCATGCACTGGAATGCATCAACCACATGCCTGGCAGCCACACTTCCAGAACTACTTTCCATGGTCCTGCTCAGCTTCACACAACCAAGCATTTTAACTGCTGAATGGAAAACAGTTCAACTGTTATTTAATGGAACAGGCTGTGATATAATGTGATCATAAAATGCTTTGCAGAAGGAAAATTCCTTATTTGTCTCTTGAATTTAAACAAATTAAAGAAACACGCAAAACTAATACTTAGAATTCCATTTGGTATAATGTCCCTATTTGAGAGAATATTTAAACAGATGTTTAATATTAGGTCTGTGCCTAAATCTCATTGGGATCAATGGGGTACAAATGCATGCTTAAATTTAGTCTTGTRCATACAGTCTTCCTGAATAGAAATTGATTCAGCATGTACTGAAGAGCTTCCCTGAACTGTAGCCTGAGAGATTAACTTAAATATGTTTTCAGCTGCCCAGCTACAGGCACCCTACTGGGAAAATTTAGTCAGAAGCTTTATCTTGGTACAGCTTARTGCATGATGTTTATCACCTTACTGGTCTCACACTGTTCTTCTGGAACTGTATTTTGGGAATCTGTTGGGGTTTATGTTTTCTTTTTAATAACCATGGTCACTTTTTGCCTTCAGCCGAAGTATAAGAGGAATGACATTTATTCCAAGTGAGGGAAAACTCAACCATTTTCCCAATCACCAGCTTTCCTATTTCATTCAGGTTTCCTATTCTGAATAGAAAATCCCTTGCTTTGCCTTTCTCATGCTCACACTGAGGAGGAGCACTAACTTTCTCTAGGTAATCTAATTTACTATTTTGACATGTAGGTTATTAATTTTCATTTGATTGTTATCTTATGCATACCAGTAGCATTCAATTATTAGGCAATCTGTTGCTATTACTTGCTTGCCCACTTGGCTTTCGTCATCATGACAAACTCAAAAATTAAGTGTATCTCACCATTTGTGTGTTTCACACCCTGGATCAAGGACCCTAAATTGTGACATTATTAAAAGAGAGCAAAAGAAYAGAAAATACAGAATTTTCCTATTAGACATATTTCTTCACTAAAGAGCAATGCTCTGTGGTCTACAATAACTTTTTCTATTGCACACTCTAGAAATCCAGGGGGTTGGGGTTTTWAAATGTTCAATATTGAGAAATAGGTCAGCTTCCTAAATTTGCTGAAAAGAAGACATAAGTACTGTTAGTGTTGTTCTCATCTTAAAAAAATTATAAAACAAAAATGTTAAACATAACATTCTCTATTAGATGACAATCCTCAGGAGTATTCTTATGTCACATTTAACTAATTCAGTGACAAGTCTATTTTTTCATCCTAGTTATTCCCATAAGTGACAGTGAAGTACAACCAAAATTCTTCCCAAGCAGCATAACCACAACTGCTTACTAAACTTAGACCAGTCAAATTAAAGCTGTGCCCATTCTTCAAAAGCTTGAGGCTTTGGACATTAACYAATGGTAGCAGAATCTAATTGCAAATATTCATTGAAGATGCCATAGAGTATCACTTGGGATAACTGTGAGTTATGGTTTAATTTTGGAAAATAAGTTCAGCAAGAGCTTGAGTCCAATATAAATTCCTATGATCTGATATAAGCACCTTTTTAAGGATACATTTGAAGTATTTTCATTTCTTTGTATCAGAACATTGAAATTGGATTCAAAGCCAGTCAAGAGCCCTTCCATCCTGGTCTCTGAAGTTTGAATCGGAAATTCAGACTGTGACTCCTAATGGTACTAAACTTTTTAGCTYAGTAAAAATCCTGAAGAAACTGAGTATTCAGAAAGGGCTTTACAGRTATTTAAGCTAACTATTTAAGCTAAGTACAAGAGGTAGAATCACAGTCTTTATGGAGAGAGTACAAATCTAGTGAAATAATATATCTAAAGGTTTTAAGCAGTTTTATTTATAGAGTAATTGTCATTTTCAAAACATCTTGAACGCCCAGGTTGATGCTACACCTTTGAGTAGCCAGTTCATGGTATTTTGCTAGCCTTATTACAGCAGTGTCCTCTTGCTGCCCTGCTAAACCCCTGGTGTTTAGCAGATCCTTTACATTTTAATTAATATTATAAAAACACTCTATAATATAAGTSTTCTGAATTATTAACTGGGAATACTGCAATATGCAGGGATCTTAAGTATTTTAATTCCAATGAAAAAAGAAAATAATATGAAAACACTACAACTTTATTTTCCCAGAATGTTTCTCAGGTGGGCATAGATGAGGTTTTGTTGTACAATAATTTAAGTAAATATCACAACTTAGATATGAAAATTAATGATATTCCATGACAACATGACATAGTTAAACTACTAACATATGACTGTTATTTTCATTGGAATGTGTCTTTCATTGGAAAGTGCCTTTTATGAACAAAGATTACATCTCTTTTCCTAATCCTTTATGCTGAAAACCTTTACAGAAGTGAAAGGGTGACTGAATTCATGCAGAACATATAGTAGCGAGGTGAAGCATGAGATATGTGAGCCACATTTTCACTTGACGAATAGATAGGATTCATGTAAYACAAAATTTAAACTGGTAAAAATCCAATAATTTAACCACTGAAGATGATGGAGATGAAAGCCTGTTCCTTCAGTGACATTTAAACTAAAGCTAAGATGATATAATTCTGCATATTTATCAGGATAATTTCTATATTTTAAATTTATATAATGCGCTGTATTTTTTAAAAAGCAACTGTGAGGAAATCCAAACATAATCCTTTCCCACAAAAATCAAACCAGAACAAATACAATATTGGAAAATAATTCTATATTTTAATTGCATTGTTCTCAGCAATCATCCTAAATTTTCTTCCTGCACAGTTAAAACAAATTAAAACATTATTATTCTCACGGCCTTCTGAGGCGCACTTCTGCCTTTAATTAAGTATGGACAGATAAAGTCTTTTGTTCTTTTTCTGATATGTTTGACACCTGCTGTCTTTGTAATCAGGGAAATTAGTCAGGAAGTTCCAACAGAGAGGCTTTTAGTCAGAAGAAACACCTGGGTCCCTATCTATGCCTTCATGTCACGTAACATCGTCCTGCACCCGTAGCACAAGAGACAAAAAGCTGAACAAGTGGTGAGCTTTCAGCTTCAGATAAAAAACAGGCTCAATGGGCTTCTGCAGAA
The DNA here is from genome assembly GCA_014549065.1 of Cardinalis cardinalis. Taxonomy (NCBI): domain Eukaryota; kingdom Metazoa; phylum Chordata; class Aves; order Passeriformes; family Cardinalidae; genus Cardinalis; species Cardinalis cardinalis. Next base: position 1,605,171 of record JACDOX010000041.1, read on the forward strand.
ATCAATGGTAAAAGAAAAGCCATATGCTAACCCCTTCTTTTCCTAAAATGAAGGGAAAACTACTTTCCTTTTTTYCCCTCCTCCTCATTTATTTTAGGATGATTTATGAGAGAGTGCTTTTGCAATCCAGCTCAAGCAAGAAGGTAGGGCCRAATCTACAAGTTTTTATAGCCAGGTTTGTCACAATTCCTTCCAGTGTGATCCTGGACAAAATCACATTTCCTGTGGACTGTCATCGCTTCAAAATTATCCTGAGTTTAGTAGTTCCTGTGTCAAGTTTTCTTCATGCAGTAAATGCCTTAGCTTGGTGAGTTCAACACAAGCTCACTCTTCACTGAGGGTGTGGGCTAAAATTCATGCAAACACGCCAGATCTTAAAGAGGTTATTTCTGCTTGATTTGTTTTTAGTGAAACCCTACACCCACCACGCAAATTCAGGCTGGCAGCACAAGCCAGTGCCACAGGGCATGAGGAAATAACCTGTACAGCAAAACAGCATATGGCATCTGAAAAAAAAAGCTGTGGGATTCACCCTGCAGGTCTCAGAGGCTACACATACTAGTGCCTGTAGTCTCACTATGAAGACTGCTGGTATTTCACACTGACACTGTTTTCACCCAGACTGATTTTATTTGAGAGAAATTATTCATTTTTATGCAAATTCAAGCTAGCTACAGCAAAGGTGCACCTCGCAACTACACTGAATTCCTGCACAAATAAGCCCAAGTGAAAGGGTGATGGTGAGGACATGGTTCCTTCTAGAATCAGTAACTTTAGTTAGAAGACCATCACGCTTCAGAAAAAATTTACATTTGTTCACTTTTCCCTTTATTCCTGTCCACCTTGCCTGTACCATGTAAGCAAGTAAGAACTGTCATCATCCTCTCTCACAGACTTACTGAGACTGCAGATCTGATGCTGCAGCAGCCCTACACTTGTGATAAGGTATCACAAGCTCAAATTAGCCCTCTACCCTTAGCCTCGATCTCAGTTATTCCCATTTTCAGTTCAATCCCACTCCTCCATGGTGGTCTTTCCCCAGCTTTCAGAGGCTGGCAACAAAGATTTCCTCATCTTCCAGTTAGCAGCTGGGCACTTTGTTAGGAGAGCAACAGTGGGCTGAGCTGCTCAGAACTGCTGGGCTCCTTCTAGCACTGCCTRCCAACATGTTCCTTTTTTCTCTGCAATTCCTACCTGCTTCTGGGCATCCCCAATCAGCTGCTCAACCACCAAGAAGCAGACAACTCATGCAGGCAGCAGATCAGAGGACAGGTAGGACTGGAGCTGAGCAGAATAGATAAAGTTTCTTCACTTATCAAGACCCTGTGCAAAATCCTACGATTCAGAAAATCTCTATGAGGCGGCACCCATGACTTCTTCTCACAGGATGGCTAAGGTTTAATTACTGTTTAAAAGGAATTCAGTTAAAATTATCCTAGAAAAGATACCACTCCACCCAAGTGGAGACAGCAGTGGCCAGCCCACAGGTTGCTGTGCTACCTCCCTGGGTTTAAACCCATGAGCAGTCTCAGAGCCAAAAAACCAGCTTTCTCTTGCAAATCAAGTTTTGAGATTGGTGGTATGCTTTCATTCTCATCAGAGTAAAAGAATAGTAAAAAAGACAGGCTGGTGGTGAGGTTAAAGAATCACACGTCTGCAGTGAGCAGAATGGGGGCTGAGTGCTGCCCTCCAGGAATGTCACCAACCATATACAATTATTGAGGCACCAGAAAGCAGCTGTTTGGAGAATGGGTTAACAGTGATTCCCTTGTGACCCTTATTTGTGAACAACATGATAAAATATTGTTAGCACACAACACTTTCCAACACGTTTGGCAGATATTAACTAAGCMTTGCAGCACTTCAGAACTGGAGAGAATGAAGCTGAGGAGGTTAAAAACTTACAGGAAATGACAGTGAAATAATCTGGTAGAATGGCATTTAGTATTATTATGTTTCTATTTCATGCTTCTGTGCCATAATCTACATATCATGATTTTACTGGTAAAAAAGAAAAAGAAAAAAAAAACCAAAACATTAGTTCAGTATATTAAAATTATATTATTTCTCTAATTTTATCTTTTCATATTTAATGCATTTTTAGACACATGCCAATGTAATTCCCTTCCTTTTTCCTAAAATTTCTCTCCCAGCCAATATTGCATAAACTTTTCTAAATACTAAGGATCTCCATTAAGAAATAAARTATTACTGCCTGCTTGTATTTTTCTACACACTGATTACTCTTTAAATATAACATTTTATTTATTATTATTKGTGATCATTCTTTGGGCTTAAATTTTATTATTTTYAGTCATTAAAAGAACCCTTGGCTATGCACCCTCTTTCCGCTCTAGATGCACATGCATCATTTTTAGAGTGAATTCCACTTTAAAATATATTCCCTGCTTTTCATAGTTTTCTGAATTGCTCTGACTGAAATTGTGACAACTTTAGAAAACTGCTGTAATGCTACAATGCCACCATCTGGTTACAGTCAAGGATCTGATCTTGCAGGTGCTAAAGGCACTGAACCTCMATGAATTCAGCAAGATACCACCGACAATATAGGCTGAATATTGAACAGATGCATGCACAGAACTGGTCTTGTTTATTGCGGGATTTTGATTAGCCAGAGATGGAGAGAGTTTAAAGAGTGAGCAATGCATCTGCTCTTTCTGTCTTTCTCTTCATTTGCAGTTCTGCCTAAGAGGCTCTGAATCCTTAATAACTTGTGCAGATGATATGTGTGATTATATGTGTGATTGCATGTAGCATGTGCAGTTTGCATCCCTCTGATGCCCCAAAGTCTTCCTCTGGGAGCCCTGGGGAGCTGGACTGAAGAAGGCTGGGGGCTTTCACCCTYGGTCCTCCCTGCCCATCCCAAGGGCAGAGCTGCATCTGGGCAGGGCAGGCAGAGCCAGCCACAAGCTCCCAAAATACACACCAAAAGCTAAAAACCTTTACTGAGGAAATTCCAAATATTTTAGCAATTCTTTTGAATTATATTGTGGGAAGTAATGCCACTCTTCTTGGAGCAAACTACTGTGCTTTCTTGCTTTCGAAACACCTGAAGAAGTGGGAAAGAGCAGAAGTTGGCATGGGAGCACAAAGTGAAAGAAAACCAAGATAAACACAAAACCACATAATCTCTGAGTATCAGTCACAGCCAAGAGAAGTGTCTTTTTCAGTGTCTAAACCTGACTAGACAGAATCTGATTTTACATATGTTGACTGTAAAGCAGCACCATAACATCTTGCTCCATTGTAAAGTGCTACTTGGTGGGGAATGCCAAGAAGACACCTTTTACTTCTTGCAGCAGAGAAAAAAGGCATTCATCTGGTTTGGAAACATATATTATAACTTGCTTCTGTGCTGATATTCTACATGCTGGCAAAACCATTTGTGGCTGCTGGACTGATTTCTGTTGAATGTAAGTAAAATGTGAAATAAAATGGAATCAGCAGCAGGAGCAAGTTATAAGTCAAATGGMAACCTCTCTTATTGCGACCTATTTTCATGGGCTAAATGAAACAGAACAGTAATATTAAGAATATAAATAGAAATTAAAGTTAACAGTGGTGTCTCAGAAAAAGATATTTCTAAAAATATATATTTTGGAAAATTAAATCATAAAAATATCTGCTCTTCAGAACTATCAAAGCAGAATTGTTTTCCATGTTGTTACTGGAGGCAGATTCAGTTTAAGGACCTGAGTTTGCAGGGTCTGGCATATGGCATACAGGACCAGGAAATTACATCAAAGGGAAAGGTAAAAGCAGGAGATAAAGGGGGAAGGGGGAAAGAGAGCCTATTTTTCTGTTAAAGCTACCAAAGGACATAGAAGAAGCTTGTTCATGTTCATATCTTAAAAAAAAAAATTACAAAAACAAAACAAAAAAACACAACCATCCTCCCCCCCAAAAAAACAACGACAAAATAAAAAAAAACCCTACACCACTTAGTATTCCTGGGATGTCAGTGAACTTGCTACGATTTGGTGTATAATACAAAATCAGCACAACCTAAATTCACAAAGGAAATGTTGAACAGCAGATGGCAAATTTGTCCCAAGACCYTTGCTGTGTGCACTAGGATTGTAGCAATTGCTAAAATTCTGTACTTAACATAAAGATAGCAAGAAATCCAACAACAACCCAGAAGAAAGCATAAAAGTGTAGATAGGGATGTTCTTCAGCATGAATTTGAGCAGAACTAAAGGAATGTTCTAAGAGTGCAATAATCATTGCTTTGGATCTTCTGCAAACATGAGCTGGTTCGCACGGTGTAGATGACAGTACCTGGCCAATAAACTTGGCCATATCCAACTAGATRTGTTGGACTCCTGTGTGATGCCTTTCCAGCAAGTAATCTGTTCCGCGTTTTCACTGTGGCAGAGACCATGTTGTTCCCACTCCATCACAATGGGACTTACTGGTGTGGGAGCTGTAGACCCAGTGGATTACAAGACCACTGGGGAGGTGGTACATCAGCTCAACAGAAGTATTTTTGCTTTGGGAAGAAGATCAGCTGGGAAAGAGGTCATCAATTAGCCCTGAAGTCTGTTCTCAACACCTCATTTCTTTTGGGTACTTTCAGAATGGACCCCAATGAACTGCTTTGGCAAGAGCCCAGCTTGGACCTCCCTTTTGACGTTGTTTCACCAAATGACCTACACAYTTCCATATAAACCTCCAGATCAACACAATGAATTTAGGTCTCCTGCAGGTCTAGTATGTTAGTGTGTGCATTTTAACAGAGAGTAAAGAAGAATTTGCATTAAGAAATCTTTTAATTTTGTTTGAAGAAAAATTGTTGGTTTGATTGCTTCCAAATTCAGCATTTCTGACTTACAAATTAGTTGCCTGACAAAGACACACTGCACYATATAAGATACTACAACTGCCTTTTCAGAGGGTTACAAGTGTCCCATAGGTCTTAAAGGCACCCAGCCAGCTCCATGTGACTAAGTCATGGCATCTGAATTAGAAACCTATCTTTAGACAATTGAATAAAGCCCTGAATATTTCAGAACAAAAATCCCCAGTSTTCGACCACAGGCAGGTAATGTATTAGGAAGAGAGAATGGCCTAATTGCTGGGACTTGAATTTTAAAAATAAATAAATAAATAAATTCATCCCAACTAACATTTTTAAGCTGTATAAAGTTTGGGGAGTTTAATTCTTTTCATGCAGCTTTAATTGGGACAAGAAGCCAAACTGCTGTAGTAGAAGATTCCTTTCACACCCTTCTTGAACCAAATGCAAACGTAAAACAGAAAGAGACAACATCCAACTACTAGCAATAATTGCAAATGATTACTATTTACAGAGTACTCATCAGCATACACTTCATCAGGACTGTTACCACAGCTTTCTCTTGGAATAAGAGATTGAATTGTGGTATTTCTTGTGACACAAATCCAGTTATGAGCCTTTTTCGTGCKGCAAACAAATGCCTTATTTCTGCCTTATTTTCTTTTTCTACATATATTTTCTAAGTATATATTTTATAGGCTAGTTTCTCCTCACATTCATTCAGTCTCACACTATGGAGTTCTTCTATAATTCCAGTATCTTTTTCTGCAGATCTCTGCAGGTGTCTCTGTATTACCTAGATGACACTAGTGTTTGTAATACCTCTCTGGCTGTTACTTTAAGAGTTTTACTGTCAAAACATTTTTTATCCTGCTTTTATCATYAACGTTTTTCTTAGACAACAGCCTGGATGTGAAAATCCTTGCCAAAAATTAATCCTCATGTGATGCCTACTATATGCCTACTAAAATCAACTATATGATTTAAGACTCCATGGAGAAACTACATTCTCAGAAGACAAAAATACCTAGTGCTGACAGCATCATATCCACTGAACATTCTCCCATCATAAGTCATTGCCATTAATCATTRCACACTTTACTTTAAAATAGCTTGGAATAATAAGTAATGTGAAGATGTTCAAAACTCTCTTGATTTCTATTAATGTCAGAAGCAGTGTTTTATGAGATCTTAAATGATTCACTGGAGCCTAAATAATGCAGTTATATTTTTAAATCTAATAAGTCTGGATACTTCCACAAATATTGTGGTGCATGTGTTAATGTACTGGTAGTCCTGTCATCGTTCCCAAATAGGATAGGTAGGACTGAGGCACCATTCTAGGGTGTGTTTGCTGAACCAGGGAAAAAATAGCAAACAGATTTTTCAGCAGAAAAAGCATGTGATTGAGTGTGAGATAGACTCTAGCTGCAGGCTAGCAGTCTGTAATTAGGAAAAAGTAGTCTGAGGAACAATCATTGGAAAGGGAAGCAGGCAGCCAGTAGTTGAATGCAAAACTAATAAAAATAGGGGCTTAACAGCAAACTTTGGGAAGAGCAAGCAGAGGAAAGTGCAAATAACGCTTATCTGAGGGCTTTTCCAGGCAAAAGGATCTGGTAAGAGCAGGAGATCAGAAGCTCTGGCACTGAGAATCAGCTGAGTGGAACCTTGAAAATGCCTGGTTCCTTTGAGCAATGACCCTCTTTATGCCTTCCTGGAGCTGTTATGTGTGGAAGGGCTAAGACAAAAGAAACTGAGATCACGAGATATTCATCTAGCCAGCTCAACCATTAAAGGCTTTACAAAAGTGGTCCAAGAACAGGAATGAGAAGCCACATGGTTATTGATACTCTTCTGTGCTAATTCATAAGCTGTTCTCTGTTGTTGAGTTGTTCACTGATTTTTGACCCTGTTTTTACAAATCAGCTCCCCAGTGAAGAGCYTTTCTATACTTCTTCATTTATCTAAGGCAGTTTTTCTCAATTTATAGTTTGCAAACTTAGTTTTCAGAGAGATAACAGTCCACAAACAACTGAACATATTCAGATACCAACATGATAGGCATGGAAAAATCTAAGTGCACACAAACTAAAAAGATATCAAATAAAGAAATTATATTTCAAGACTTAGCCAACTGTTATTTGATAGCAAATTAAAACATCCATGGTAAGCAATTCTGCCTGGGCAATCTACATSTCCTAAAAGTCAACTGAAAAATATTAATCCTTTATAGAAAAAAATTAAATAAAACAGTGCTTCCATTTTGGGTACTGCCACAAAAAAAAAATTAATAATAATCTCTTCCTCCTTTTTTGAAATGCTAACTTCTGAAATTGATGATACTTTTATTTTATAGAAACATGTAAAGATATATTTATTCAAATGTTCTATCACTGGACAATGTTCTTATTTATTTATTCAGCTATTTTCAGACTGAGCCCAAATTCTTTCTTTCATTTTGTCGTGTTAGGCCTCTGCATCATTGCTGAGTAGCATGAACCATTAGAGTCTTATTATTTGGAGCAAACCTCTCTTCTTTTGTAAAGTCAGAGCAGTCTTTTTTTWAAAAAAAAAAAAAGGACTGTCTTGTGGAATAAAAAATCTTCCAATGCCATTTAACTACAGCTACATTTTTCCTATTCCAGGAGCGCATACTGCTACAGTAGTTAACAGAATTTCTGTCCACTACAATACAATAAAGATAGCAGATGTGGAGTCACAAGACCCAGAGACCTCTACCAATTAAAGGTCAAAATCTGTCTCACTTCACAGAATGCAGCATTTGAGCATGAGGTCTTGTGTATATTTGTCATCTTGTTCAGTCAGAAAGATATGACAACAAATAGCTGGTCAAAAGCTGTCAGGGTCAAACTAAGCTTGATAGAGTGCCCTAGGTCACCTCTGTGATTCCAGCAGCAGGAATTGCCCTGCTGTCAGTTTGTATTTTAGTCAAAYGGTACGTGGCACACAGTAGAACTRTATTCCACTAATTGCTTCTTTGACCTTCTTGTTAACCAAACATTTTGATTAGGAATATGTACCATGTCATCATGTTCCATGGCAATGTAACAGCTGCCTCTTAACAGATCTGTAGTATTGAATGTCCTCTCATCTCACACCCAGAGGATTCACAATTGAGGTAGTATTACRGCTTTTGTTTGAATGAGGTAAAAATGCAAGAAGATAATAAAGCATTTCATATAAAGGAGTGCACACTCCAGAGAACCTTCACATTCTGTGTCCTTTTGGTAAAACAGACASAGAATTATTTTTTGTTATAATTTTCAAGGTTTGTTGGGTTTTTTTTACACTGATTTGGCCTGATTTGGAAGCTAGGCAAGAAAAAAGAGAGATGATCAAGCAAAGGTTTCTAGCTAATGATTATTTCTCTTTTCTACAAAAAACTGAAAATCCCCTGCACAATTCACAGCGTGTGCATAGAAATGAATATTGAATAAAGAAGTCACTTGTTACTGCTTTGGAATTCTGAGATGCAATTTATTCATTGTTACAGTGAACATGTTTGCAGGGAAATCTTGGACTTGTAAAATGTTCTGAACTTGTCCAAACAGGCTCAGTAAGCCAAAAGAGGGACTAAAAAGCACTAAGTCCTGATCTCCAGCAGACTGGTTCCACAGCAAGTTAGAAACAATCAAAGCTTTCATGAAACTCTATTCCAAATTTTCTGTGTAACAGATCTTTCTTTGTTTCAATTTCTACACACACATCCCATTTAGTTTCTCTTTTTCTTTTCCACTTAAAATTTTCTTTTATTTTTTTTTTATATATTTTTATCTGAAGCAGAAGCAGACTTCTTTTCATAGAATTTATTTTTTTTTTTTTTTATATATTTTTATCTGAAGCAGAAGCAGACTTCTTTTCATAGAATTTATAAGTTTCCATCAACCCATCTCATTGCTTTTTCATTCCCCATAAAGCATTAGTCTACTTACAGAATAATAATTTTAAATKAATGACAATTCACTTCTACACTTTTTTTTTAAATAGGAAAATAAGCCTTTCTCTTTCTGTGCATGSAACAGCGGACAAATGTTGATGCAGAAAACTTTCTTAAAATTTTTTCTTTACTCACCCACTACAAAAAAAAAGAAAAAAGAAAAACCAAAAAACATAAATTTTGCAATAATTTTATTAGAAGTTGTGTAATATTTGCAATTTAAATAAGCTTTWAAATTTCTTCATTTATTAGAGAACGTACTAACAAGAAATAGATTTGAGCAACTGCAATTTGTCACATTCATGCTGTGAAAGCTTTGACAGTCACCAAGTAGAACTAAAGCTCTATTACCCTGAAACTTCTCATATTTTTCACATCTTTTTCTGTTATTCCACAGTTTCTCTTTAACATTTATTACCAGATGCATTTGGTGGAGGTGGTCCTATTTTGCTGCACTCTTGTGAATAGTTTCGAAAGCAACTGTTTGTGATGGTGTTCACAGGGGTCTTAGGATGAGGGAAGAGACTCCAWGTAGATCTGACTCCATGTTTCAGAAGGCTTGATTTATTATTTTATGATATATATTACATCAAAACTATACTAAAAGAATAGAAGCAAAGGTTTCATCAGAAGGCTAGCTAAGCTAAGAATAGAATCAGAAAGAATGATGACAAAGCTTCTGTCTCGAACAGAGAGTCTGAGCCAGCTGACTGTGATTGGCCATTAATTACAAACAAACCAACATGAGCCAATCCCAGATGCACCTCTTGCATTCCACAGGAGCAGATAACCATTGTTTACATTTTGTTCCTGAGGCCTTTCAGCTTCTCAGGAGGAAAAATCCTAAGGAAAGGACTTKTCAAAAAAAGATGTCAAGAGAATATTTCATTTTGAATGTAAAGGAATAATGGAAGAAAATATATTTACACATGGAGTGACAGAAGTATGAAGCCTGACAGAGATTTTTTTTTTCACCTTCAGCCTACATGCAAGTAATGCATTTGGCCTCAGAGATGTAAACCTCCAGCAGTGCATCCCCATGGAAGGATTCTGCAAGTTCCTGTGCGTGTAACTATGGCAGCATCCTCATGGGAAAGACTTGGGTCGAGGGCCAGTGGTTCTGCAGTCCACCCTGTCCCCAGAAAGAGGGGCAAAAAGCTGGTAGATGCTGCTGGAAGCAGAACTATTGTGCCATTGTGGTCCAAATATGCAGCTCTCTGTTTCTATGATGACCCCATTATCCCATGCACAGCAAGGAAAATATTTTAGCAATCCCATTTCAGAGCCACCAGGGAACATTTTATTAATTTCCTTTGTGCAAAATGTTTATCTCTGTGCTTTCACAAATTGCTTTCCTGGCCCCAGAAACTTTTGCAATTTTAATGAAGGAGATCTATCTACCTATCTATCTATATCTTCTTGTATTGTATTTTTGAAGATCCCAAAGAAAAATATTAATAAACAGTATAAACAATCTGATTATTTCCCTTTGCAAAAATGCCTCTGCTATTGCAATGTTCTTTTGATTGTGGCTTTAAAAATTATAAATACTGAAAGTCCAGCTGTGGAAAATAGCCCTTGCTATGGGTCCCTGTATATGGGCATGACCCTCATTTTCATAATCCTTATGCTATGACAGGAAAAGATAAAAATTATTTAAATTTTAAGAAAAACYTCAGAGAGGGAGGCTTTGATTCTGAAAATAGACTTTCAGACATATTTAACTTTACATATCTAATTCATCCCAGAGTAAAATCACACTGAAAGCATTAATTTGGTATAAATAGAAATCTGATGTACCTCAAGAGCATTTCATTTTGGTAAAATAAGCACAAAATCAATCATCTACACCTTTTTTCCTTGAGCCTTCTTATTGGATACAAATGATTCAGCATTTCAGAAATGATGARTGCAAATAAAAACATTTAGAGCTGCATAAATTTTGTATTGAGTGGGAAAAAATATAGGTCAATGAGAAGGTAAATTGTCAAATGGAAGAAGGGATTTCCCAGGCCTTCCTTCAGCACTAACACGATGAGGTGTGTCCATATACTAAGTCTCCCTCCAGGGCACTTCTCAACTGCCACCCTGTGAATAAGAAATAGCAATGATTCTAGTGAAGGGAGCACAGGGCAAGAGGGAGCTGGAGGTTCAGAAACACATACAGGCAAGAGCCTCTGTGATTCATGAAGGTACACAGAAGTGCAGTTAAACTCTAGGCAACAACCCCAGCGTGGCTTACAGAGGGGAATGGTAATCTGAAGATCTCCTTTGGGTCTCCCTGTCTGCCTAAGCTTGATCCAGAGCAACCAGGCACTCAGAGCCATGTTCTGCATGTGCTGCTTATTCAGCTGACACTGGAATGAATGTAAGGAAAGATGAAGCCACCTGGCCGTATGACAACACAACTAACTGGAAAGATCAATGGGAACTTAGAATATTTGYAGTGTGAAGGGTTACCCAGGATTAGAAGATATTTCTATCAATTCAACAGAACCTGGAATCATTATACTGCAAGGTAGATAAGCTCTGTGGGGGTTATTTTTAACCCTTGTCCAGTAACTTTTAGTAACCTGTGGTCACTCAAGATAAAATATTAGTACYAATGTGCTGCAAATTTAAGCAGTCATAGTCATTTGTGCAAATTGCTGGTGAAATTTTACCAAGTTCCTTAATTGATACTCTACTTCAAAATTTATTTTCATTTTATTAAAGAAAAGTCACAGAACCTGTTTTTGCTAAAGGTCAAGCCTTCTTCATATGGAAAGCATGCAAAAATATATCAGATTAAGAGAGTTCTTTCCTAATATTGACATGTTATATTGTATTTCAATTAAATTATCAGGATAACTTATATTTTACAACTTGCTGAACTTGAATAGTTAAAGTCTATTTACAAGAGTAATGTCCTGGAGAAATCACTGTATCTAAAATTACCACCATAGGAGAGGCAGAGTTGTCTTGTTAATACTAAAATGCATTGTGATGAGAATGATACACTGACAAGTCATTGTTTAATCCTGCCCATTTATCAATATACTGAAATTACTTAATGAACTGTCTTTTTTTAAATATGGTTCCAATACAAAATGAACATGCTGTGCATAAAATGAAATTCACTCTAATGCAGATCAAAAGAAAATGGATATAACCTTTGATATGCAGCTTAAGAAATTACAACCATTGTCCAAAAAATGAAATSTCTACGTTTGCACCATCTTGTTTAAGATAGTGTGGTTTATAAAATGTATACCTGAGAGAACAACAGGATAAGGGAGAGTATCTACAACAGTGAAATCAAGGATTATCTACACAAAGCCACTTTGCACAYGATTTCTAAGGAATTGAAAAGTATCTTTCCTAGTACTTTTAAAACAGAGATMAATTCTTGTCCTCTAAAACCACCAAAAGTCTTTCACTTAATTTGGACGCAAATTGTCTTAGGTAAGATTCTGAATGACTTCAAAAAAGATGACAATGAAWTTTCTTACATTTTTAAAATTCAAGAAATGGCTGTGACAAAATAATAAATGCCAAAATAATAATTTCTGTTAAAAACAGAGTAATTGTAACACTGAAGCTGCAATAGGAAACAGGAGGAAATAGTTTTTATTTGATAAAATATCTCCTGTTGGCTTCTCAGCCAGATTTCCCTGTTCAGCTGTTATTTTCCATTTGCTCTTGTTTTCCAACATCAGTCACTATCCACTGTTTGGCTCCCCAAATAATTTATTCACCATAGTTCTACCATCTTTTCCTCACCTTTCTATATCAGTAGTTGTGCCTGACTACAGACCACAACCAAATTGATGCAGCCCCTGATACAACCTAGGCAGTAATGAGGCATTAATAGCCAATGTGTGTAACCACCTGACTGACTGTGTCCATCCACTGAAAGGAGCTGTCTCTCTGGTCAGCTGGTCCCAACTCAGAAATAAGATACTTATTTTGCATTAATCACATTACATCACTGGGGCATCTCAGTCAAGCCAGACAGTTACCTCAATCAAAACCCAAGTGCAAAACAAATTTTTTGCAGTCACTAGAGCTTTTAGAACAAGAATGTATTTTCATATAGAGGCCAGGTTGTGTATGTTTCCTTAGAACGGATATAAAATTTGCTTTTTAATACTTAAATAAAGTATTGTTAATGAGTTTTTACARAAGATGAAATTTCTTACAATTATTTCCTGCTTTTATTATTGTCCACAATAATCCATATGCAATGAATGAAGAAACTTACTGCAGGCAAAATCACAACATAAAGTTCTTCTTCCTCGATAATCTGACCAAACATGTTTTACAACAAAAGATKTTGCCCTTAATCCTCCTTATCTSGAGTCAGATGAGGCAGAATGGAAAYAATTTTTTTAAAGGCATACTCAAGTCTGCTCCTTCCACTGCTGCCATTTATCAGATTATGAAGGCTAGAGATAAATGAATTTGAAAAATGTTGAACATTGAGAATTAAGAAATTATTCACAGTTTACTARCAGACTACAGAAGCATCTTCTGATGTACTTTTTCATTAAGAGCTATTAATAGTTCACTAAGCAGAGAAACACACCTTGTCAATAAATAGTTCTGTARTGCAGATAAGCAGAGCATTTACAAGATATTTATTGCAATAAAAATAGGCTCAAATAACATTCAATTAATTAGTTATTCYATCAGTTATGCTTATTTGTATTTAATGCACACACTAATAATCTCTAAATGTGTTCATTCTTTAACATAAGAAACAATTTGGCTTTAATTATAGTACAGAGCAGTTCACTGCTTTACATAGTCTCATWTTACCCCTCTGATAAATGGATGTTAATTAGTATATGAAAGTATAGGATACCATCATATGGACCTTTAATCCATATTCAGAAATGAAGATTGGTTCAATGGCAAGATCAGCTGCAGTGAAATTCTTGTAAATCATCTAAACTTGTGAAAAATATCTGTTCATTAATCCTTCCTGACAGGTTAATTTCATTCCATTTCTAAGTTGTCAAGTTAGAACATGGAACAAATAATCAAAAGCCTTTAAATCAAATATACCAAATCAAGACTAATTGAATATGTTTCAAGTATGTCAATAATAGATTCATTTTTCAAAATTTAATAGGRAAGCTTGTTAAACTATAAAAATACATGCCCTGCTAAGTCTGGAAGGGCAGGAAAAATGTTAGCACAGCAAGTTTATCTTTTTGTTAACTGCATTCCCTGAATATGTGAAACAGTGTTCATAAAGGAAATYCATATACATTTTTATATGCACATGTTGTATATAAAATAGCTATGGAAAGTGTTGAAGTAAAATGCAGTTGCTTCATTAATTAAGAGCTCTTAAATTTCCCATTCTGTGTAATTACACAGTTTTACAGAATTGTGCATTTCTACCCTGACCATTATTTCATCTAGAATTTGGAATGTCTTTCCAAGGAAATGGGACTGACACTGAAGATTAATGACTATTAGTAAATTGAATAGGGCATAAATTCCCAAGTATTTGATCTCCATTCTTAGATCCGGTGTGAAAATTTTTTTTCATCTTTAGCACTGGTGGCAAGAGAAGTTTTAAAAAATTCACTTGAGGGCACACTAAAGACATTTGTTAAGTATTCCTAGTATTGCTTAATACTATGCCATATTGAATGGTATTAGTGATTATYTCAGTTCTATTGTTGTACAGGAGCTGTTAACCACCACATTTGGTGGAGCAGTTTGAAATAAAGATTCCCAAAACAAAGAGTCTCCACAAGCCACTGTCAGCTGAGATATGAAGCTTTATTCTGCTGCCCAAACATAGTCCTGCAGTCTATGCAGGATGGTAAATATGRTACTTAGCCCATACAGTGCAAGTTGCTCTGATCCTTTTAGTTACAAGGCAATAAAGTTACTACAGTTTGGACTCTGTTGTCACCACTGCATCTCTGCTCATCCTGCTCACGGTCTCCAGGACAGCACACTTCAGTGAGGGCATGGCCAGAGAAGGGCTCACCTGTGGTGCCTCATTTGTGCCTCCTGACAGATCTGCTCTGCTTCTTCTGCTCCTCGATAGATAGAGGTATAGAGATATATATCTTAAATTCATTGTTAACTTCATCCCCATAATTTAAATTATTTAAATTGGGCAGTTTGTACTGTCAGCAGAAGTGTAATTTAACTGGACCAGCACCTGCAGTGGTCCTATTTCACTTGGGCAGGCAAGAAATTCTTGGTTCCTTACAGATTGTGCTCTTTTGTTCACAAATAACATCACAAATTTGAACAGGACAAGGCACTTAGGGTACCCCAAGACCTTGAGTAAGACCAGACCTCAGGGAATGGCAGATATGACAAGGGATCTGTAAAAAGCTTTCTGGAGTGGCAAATGGAGTCCAAGCAAGACACCCTAAGGGATCCCAACCCACTCCATACATCCAGTTATGGCAGAAAGCAACTAAGTAGTACTTAGTGTCAGCATGACCTAAATCTCTTCCTAGACTCCCTTGATTAGCTATCCAAAGGCTACAGTGCTCAGATATCCAGTCCATGTGGTGTGCCGTGAAGACTTCTACTACTTCATGCCTTCATTTGGAGAAGAGTCTTTGCATCTGTTATGCTTGCATTAACACAAAGTGGGAAATACTAAAGCCAAGACAGCAGCCATCAGTGACTTTTCCCATTTTGCTCCAGGGGACAAAGTGGACCTGAACTGTAGTCTGTGGAGGTGGAAACCTCTTCAGTTCCATTTGTCTCTGCTCTCAGTCTCCACAGACACATTCACATGTGCCCACACAATAGCATTTTAATGAGTTTAAATGAAGCTGCAGACTTTTCTTGGGCTTGATATACAGAAGTCTGTTTTGTGGTAATTAAATAATTAATCCATGCTACTCTGCAATTAACCAAATAAAACYAGATATTAAAGTAAAATTAATGAGCTCATTTCAGATTGTGTTCTCTTTTGCAGCAAACTAGACAGTTGCATTTTTGTTTCTGAAGGTAGTTATGTTTTTTAAYCAAAATTATCTAAATTATCACTTGTCAAACTGAGTTATTCCAGGAAGCTGATTAAATGACTTTTTTGATATTACTGTTTTGTTCATTACAACTTTCTTTAATTTTTTACTTACCATAATAATTTATTCAATGCATCCACTTTAGGTATCTACAAGAACTCTGAAATGCTTCAATGGCAAATTTATCCTTAAAAATAGGGAAACAAATCTATTTCACATAATCCTAAGACAGTGCTACTGGTAGGATGCAGATTGCTTTGATCGCACTTCTGGACCTTAAACTACAGGAAAAATACTTCCTTCTAAATCCTGCTCTATAATTAACTAATTAAAAAATAGGTAGAGTTAATTACATCATAATCTACATTTTAGACCTGAAAAGATAATTCTGAGTTCACAGAAAAATTTAAATTTGAAATCTGAGAGAAAAAATGGTGAGGTCAGGTCATTGCTGGTTTTTTTCATCTCATTTCTCTGAAGGTTTCACAACTCTATTACAGATAATTTAGTGGAATTTAAAGCATTTCTATTTTTTAGTTAAATTAYAGTTATCAAAACAAATTGAATGTCYCAATTCAAACAAAAACTCAGCAATATAAGCTTAACACAATTTATTATAAGTCTGTCTTTCAAACAGAATATTGCTATGACTAGTCAGCTGAAAAAGAAGTTCCATTTTTCCTTATGCATTAATGTTTCTACTAGAAGACACCTCTTGGGGAAATTGCTGCAGTTCTCACTTCCATTTAATTAATACTTTCAGCTATTATCTGGTACCAAAAATGTCTGCACATTAAAAACTATTCTTAGTCCTTAATTCAATTCACATCTTCATAAAGTATAGTGATAAAATCTTTTTCCTGAACTGAAGAATTTGAGACTTTTAGTTATGATCTCTAGTCTTTAGAGTATAATTACAGCTGAAAACAGAATCTTAGAATATCTATATGACATTTTTGTCTCAAAAAAAATATAATAGATAGCATTCCTTATTTTGAGTACATAGTTAGACGTAGAACTTACAAGTTTACATAAGTATTTCTAGGAAAAGGGATAAACATAACCGAGTATGGTTTCAAGTCAAGTCATGGATTCCCACAAGCATAGAATGGGTACAGTTGGAAGGGACCAGGGTGGATCAACTGGTTCTAGTGTTAATATAGAGAAGTTTAAGCATCTAATAAATCTTGATGCAAAATCATTTTTAAAACTGAASAACTCATTATACAGTCTTAATAATGTATAAGGCTTCTAATCAGTGCTAGCTAAATGACTAGTATTTGAAAATAATTTTGTACCTTTGTCTTTTAGAAGCACATTAATGTATTTAGAAGCACATTAATGTATTTCCATAACTATTTGCATAGTTATGGAAATGGCAGTTGCAAATTGATTACTTGTTTTAAGAAAATGAGCAATACAATAGCATCATATTTGAATCTTAAATCTAGGAAAGCATTAATCAAAAATAGGATGGATTTTCAAGGGCTTACATAAACAACATATGATATATCAGATTTCAAAGTAATAAAGACACATTTGAGGCATGCAAGTGGCTTAAGTCAATAATATCCAACTGTGGCCCTGTAAACTATATTGCTCAAACTTTGGTGATATTCCAATGGAAACCTGAAACAAGTTAAAAACCTTGAAAAAATTTCTGAAATAATCTCAGTTTAACTAAAATGCCTACCTCTACATAAAAAGTGTTACAGAGTTTGTATTTTCTCATGTGTACTCTCTCGATTCTGACTCCTGCTGGTGGGAATTCCCACACACTGTGGGCTGCTGGGTGGGTGCAGGGTATTTCCCAGGCCATGGTTGCTGACTGGGTGCTGTCCATCACACTGGACACAGCAGGGAGCTAAGACTCAGGATGTGTCAGAGGTTTATAAAGTTCTTGTAGGGATAGATCCTTCTCCCTCCAATGACATAAATATGCCTGTTTCCACCTTTCAGATATTTACATTCCTTGCACTGAATGTCTCAATTTGAATTTCTCTTAATAGTAAGATTTGCTTCTGAAATTATTACAGCTTTCTTAGAGTGTTTTCAATGTATTATTGTTTTMATGTATTATTGTCTTATAGTTTTCAATGAAATATTTAAGACACCTGTACAAGTTGCATCTGGAAATACAATGCACAAAGTATAAATGAAAAATCTACACAGAAGTGAGCATACRAAGAGATGCATGATAATGTTAGATTCTGGAAACTCCTTTTCTTCAAATGAGAGTTTATCTAACTGAACAGATTTAGAGTTAATGACAATTCATTTTCATGGCTTCACTTCAAGAGTATCAGGTGTATTACACTACATTCCTGATGGAGTGTGTTATCTTTTCAATTTCTTGCAATTTGCACAGCACAGGGTAGCTTTTGAGTGAGAACTCCATGAARGCATTCAAGCAAAGAATTTGTCAAGTTGAATATCAATAATAGCATTTTTTTCTCCCAAAATGCATGAAGGCATATCACCTGCAATCTGC
Organism: Cardinalis cardinalis; assembly: GCA_014549065.1. NCBI lineage: Eukaryota > Metazoa > Chordata > Aves > Passeriformes > Cardinalidae > Cardinalis > Cardinalis cardinalis. Next base: position 1,623,434 of record JACDOX010000041.1, read on the forward strand.
TGTTGCAGAACCTTTCTGAAGGTAGAAATTCATCCTGCAGTAAAATTAAGAAAGATTTTCCCWATTGTATTCATTCTAAATATATGTATGTATATTTATATGATAACCACCATAAAAGTCAAAGAAACTTGAAGTTTAAAATTTATAAATGCTAATTTAAAATCTTTTTGATGAAAGAAATAGTCTAATGAACTCATAAGTATATGGCAATTTTAAATACACATATAATAGTTATAAAGATCAGGTTTTGCCTGAATAAAACTTCCCTAATCTCTTTAGTGAGAAGTTAATGTTAAATGAGCTCCCATTTCACCTATATCAYATTAGAAAGATAAAGCTGTCATTTGCAAGAAGACAAGACATTTTCCTAGTATTATGAATTTCAGTATTTGTATCTCTAATTTCTCCTTTAAGTTTTAAAATCCTTTTGTTTCTTCACCTCTGAAATTGTTAGCCTTGAAAGAAAATTAAACATTCTAGRGCCTGTTAGCTGTTTTGTCATAAAAAGGGGTGAAAATCCAAACAGGATCTGTGGATTTTGGATAATCAGTTGTAGGTATCTATAGGCAAAACACTGCAATACATTCAACCTGCATAATTGTATTGGTGTACTTGTGAAGAGATCACCTTACAAGACATCCATCCAACACAAAAGGTACAGATACTAGCACAAARAATCCAATTCCATCTCACCAAGCTCTGCCCTGGCTGAACTCAGACTCAGTGGAATTACAGTTTTTTCCAGTGCTTTAAGAAGCCTATACTCTGCATAGCTAATCCAATCTACTCCTGTACCTCTAATGCAGTGAGCTCTAGTTACTTGATTTGAAAATTTTCAGTAAAACACTTCTGAAAAATCAATGTTATCAGTCCTTGACATTCTGAAGGCAACACTGTATCATAATGCATTTTACCTGCAAGTACTCTTTACAGCTAAGTAAATCACAAGAAATAATAGTGCTGAAGCCCAACCTGCAGAATTATTCCACTAGTCTTTGAGGAAGCAAAATTTTACTTCCAGTGTTTATATGTGAAAAACATAATCCATGGTCACACCACRTTCTGTACTCAGAAAGTAATACAGGCTTTCTTCATCAGGAACAGACCATTATTTATAGAGTAAGGACTCATGGTGCATACCCAGAAAGGTCAGAAGTAAAGAGCTTGGACAGGTTCTCAAGACATATATTTCATCTGCATATGTCAAGGCAATGCCTCTACTAAATGGGACTTCAAATAAATAATATTTTAGTTGCTAGAGTGAAGTAAGAAATTCTGTATGAAAATTATTTAATTTCAGAGCATTCTTGCTGCTTTTCTCAATGAGTGGCAGAACAGAACATCTTCTTACAATATGCTCCATTGTTTATGTAAATCAATTTTRGTATTATGGGCAAGGGAACTATTTTCAGTTAATTATTTATTCAGCTAGTGAAGCTCCTTTTTTTCATGAAGTAGCTGAATTTTGCATATCTGATTCACTTAAGCATTTATACAACCTCCATTACAGTAGTATCAGAGCGAGTCACATTCTTTTAAAACACATTTGTTGTCATAACACACCAGTTATGACAACACACAAAGCACTACATTTGAAGCACCTTAATACRTGATCAGTATGACTAGGATGCAGTATCCCCAGGGGTGGCCAACAATCCCTGAGCTATTCCTGGTCTCTCCTTGCACCATACTAACTGGGTGCTAAAATCAATTATCCAGAGGTAAGAGTGTAATTCCATCTAGGTGGTCTGTTAGCCTTCCTGGCCTCYAGAACCACTCCACAAGAGTGCAGCTTCTCTCATGTAATATCTGAACGTGACTTGAGTGGTTCAAACGGCCACAAGCACCTGTGGTCTCATCTACATTGGCTGTAATGGGAGCTTTAGCACCTTGAGGGCCAGAGAGGTCACAGAGCCTCTAAGGGGAGGTTTATGGCATCTCAGTCATAACCCTCTRCCCTAAGTAGTTTGGGGCACTTTTCCATACTCAGGTGGATAGCAAATTACTGTCCTGTGTCAGGTGGCATTTCTTTAGCAGTTTTCTTGTGCTTGTTTAAGAAACTGCTGATTTTGTCCAGAAATTAAGTCATTAAGGCAGTCTAAAAATAAAAACATCCAAAACCAAACCTTTAAGCTCTAACAATGTTATCTCTTACTCTTACTGAGAAACCAGTTATCTAAATCACATTATTTCCACTTGAGTAAATGAAGTCTCTCCCTACTTTCCTTCTTTTCCAGTTGTTAAATATATTTTTAAACTGCTGGAGAAATTTTCAAATTTTGTATTGCTGTAATTACACACACATCTGAAATATCAACATTTGAATTTTTGTTTAATTTAAGTTATTTAAGTAAATAAGTTTTAAAACTAATAATTTTTTAATCCTTAGCAAAGTCTAAATATGGAATTTTTTTTCTGAATCTGTTTTTAGCTGCCCAAGCCTGCCTGAGTGCTGGTAATCAGGGCTGGGCACATTACAAGACAATTAATTTGGAAGTCTCTTAAGTTTTAGGAGGGCAAGTCCCATTGCAATTCACGACAAATTTCTTTCTCAATTCTTCTGAGTGTTCCCTGTCTACCCAAGATTGCAGTAAAGAGACTCGATTTTTTTCTATTCATAACATATGTAAAAGTGCAAAATAATCAAAATAAGAAAGAAATTTGAGGACTCTGAAGAATTTGTGTTAGAAAATAATATTCTAGTGAAACACCATGGAGTAAGGAAAACAGAGGCTGAAGTTTTATTRATGAATAACACAGACATAAGAAAATGGAAATTTTTGTATCTGCAAGAATCCTGAGCAAAGGATAAGTTCACTTACACTTTTCTATGTGTTTCAATGGAGTTTATACTTCATTCTATCAATGTTGTGCCATGTCAACAGGAATGATCTGTCCTTTCTAACTTATTTTAGATRGATGATCTAGCCTTGGAAATAAATGTCTCATCATTTGCAGGACTTTAAGAAGATGTGAGGTACACCCAGTGCATCCTGCAGGCCAGAAGTCTTCAAAACCCATCTCCAAAAAATGAAAAAGTATCTTGGGAAAACAGTGGAGAAGAATGTCCTAAATGGGCTCAGTTTAATTTCACTTCAAAATACATGTTCTTCAATTGTTGACAAACAAATCAGTCCAGAAAAACCAGTCCACTGCTTTTTTGTAGTTAACTTGTAGATTCTGTTATGAATAGCTAAGGGTTAATAGTGTGCATCTTTTAAGGTTTTAACCAGTGAAAAGAAAATAAGGACACTACTAGAAGATAAAATAGTAGGGAAATGTAATATCTTTTGTGCAAAGATTCCACTGACAACCATTAGCATTATTATCTGTGCCAACCAGGAAATKACTATCATTTTAGATACTGTTTGACAGCTCTGATTTATTCCTGGAGAACTCAACTTCATTCTCACCAATTAACATAGCAGATCCATAACCAGCCTTAGACATGCCACATCTATTCACAGGGGATTAGCTATAAGCCATTTATTCCACATGTCTGTCCATTCAAAGTACCTGTATTTTCTGCAAGATTACAGCCTCTCAACATTATTCTAAAACAAGTCACCAAATACTAAAGCCATTCTCTCCCACTGAAAAGCTTGTAGAAAAGAGAACTATATCATTTATTTAGCAAATGTGCCTTTCACCAGCTGCAAACATATTTTCTGTACAGCAAATACTCTCAGATCTCTTAAGAAAAGATATTTCCYTTCTCTTTTTCTCCTTACCTCTCTCTCTCCTTTCTCCATCTCCTCCTCTGTCCCCTCACTCCAGCCCCCAAAATACACACACAATACTGGCATCCARGAGCAACACCAAAGTAATTTATGAACAGGAACAGAGAAATTTGAACCACTGCAATTAAAAATACTGATTTGTATCTACAGCATCTGTCACCCCAAAGAAGTCTATGGCACTATAAAAGTCTATGGTACTTAATATTAATGAATTATCTCACCTAACAAGACCTGCTGTGAGATGGTTCTTGGCAGGCACATAACAGGATTCAGTGATATTATTCAACTTTTATCAGATTGAAAGTGGAGAACATGATAGTCCATATCCTAACATTAGGTAGATAGATTTTACATAGTTTCACTGGCATCTGGGAAAGTAATTTTTTAGGATCAAAAGTTATTCGGTGCCCACAGTCCCTGGCTGTTGCATGATAACTTCAAAGCACCTTCAACAATGATCCTGTACATCCTTGCCCCAGATGATATCCTGCATTGTTCCCTGTGTAGCAAACTTTTCCTAACAGTTCAGTTAGAAATGTTTCACAAAATTTGACAATATTGTTGTTCCTCTGGGCCTCTGTAGTTCCTCCTTTGTGTTCATGGAGATGAGCCTTTCTCTTTTAATCACATAATGTAACTTACAGGAATGGGGCAATTCATCTTGGTGGATAAAAGGAGCTTTGTTAGAGCTAAAAGATTTCTTTAGTTTTCAGTTACTGTTATTTCTAAGTAGACCCAAATGTCAATTCAAAGCACAGTCTGGTCCWCTGACATGGGAAACCTAAATGCAGTCAGGCTAATTTGCATATACTAAACCTTCGTGGATCCAGAGCTGAGTAAAAACTCTTCATAGAATCCAAGGCAGGGATAGCAATGATCTTTCTACRTTATTATGGGGGTCATAAACCATTTGGTTCCTCCTACATACCAGACTATCACACTGTCAGTACATGCACAATGCAGCCAACATTTCTGCCTTGCACATTATTATCACATTATAATCACTGCACATACACCTGTAGATGTTATGTGTTGTTGCTTTATTTTGGTGCAAAGTGGCCACGTGACTCCCTCTATATGCAAATAACTCATTCTTGCTCTGATACACTTCTAAATGTGTCCATCATGTGTGCAGGAGGACAATGTGTTTGATTACTGTTTTCACATATCAACAGAGTAAAAGGTTATTTACCTATCTCCRCCTAATTATTTACAGTACATTATTATTCATGAGTACACTATTAGCATGCCACTTTCAAAGTCTGTAAAGGAAGGTGTGGARAAGGATCACAGCCCTGAGTCCTTTCACATCCACAGAGATGATGGTAGCACACATGACTCCTGCAGAAAAAAAGGACAGAGGGTTGTTGAAGCCATATAGATAGATGACCTCAAAAAGCTGTTTAAAAAAAAAAATCAAATTTCTCTTTGCTCTTCAAGCATTTGCTTTTATGTTTTGTTCTGGTTACTAAAAATGCACTTCTTARAAGACTGCAGGCATGGGCTCACAGTCTACTTGAGAAAGAAATGCATTTATTCCWAATCAAGCATACAAACAAGTCCTAAAACCTTCATCATATTTAATAAATGTCCCTATCACACAGGTGTCTGTTGTTTGGGCATTCTTTTGGACTTTTAGAGTTGGATAAAAAATATATCTGTTTCAACTCCMATACTGTTTGGAAATATTAATTGAGGAGCCTATATACATCAAGCTGTTGTGATTCCAGAGATAAGCAAAGCCTGGACACGTGTCTTTGTTTTGGACTTTGTCTGTGTGCAACCACAACACCACTTACAAASCTATTTTAATTCACAAATGACAAAATCTGTAACCATTCACACTTTTTTCATCATCATATCTGACCACAAATCATCAGTTCACTTTAAAATTGACCTTAAAACATAATTGTATCCTGACTTCAATTGCATCAATAAAATCTGTATTAAAAGAGTTTGAGCACTTAAAAAAATTCAGCTTGCAGGRCAATAGAGGCTCTGCAGATACTATGGGAAGTTATGGTGTTTAAGATTGCATCYGAGCATACTAATTGAGCTCTACAGCTACTTTTGCCTAAATAAAATATATAATAAATCCATTAGAAAAATATTTTGTCTTCTTGAAAATATTTTAATCATCAATGATAAAACACTATATTATAGAAATGGCAAAACATTATTAAGCAGAATTGTCCAGTGGAAAAAAATTGAACCCTTTCTTATGATACCTTCAAGTCACGCTCTAGAGCAGACAAAATAATCACAAGTTGGTTTCTAGCAGTCTCAGTAAAATGTAAAATTGAAATAATCCTAGTTACCCTTCTAGAAGGAAAATCTTATACTAACAATAGTAAAAGCTAACATTCTCAAATCAAAGAAAATTGTTAGTATAACCCATAGAAAGACTCCTGAGTACATAAAAATGCCACTCTAAAGAGGACGGCACATCAGATTGCCATATGAGTATCTCTGTTGTCTTAAATGGGACTACCCAGACACATGGTTCAGAATTACCTCCTTACTAATAACATTAGATATGTTATATCCAAATTTTCAGTGACATTTTAAACAGAAATTAATAATACATCACRAAGATTTTACCAGAACTGAAGTTTGTTCCTTAAGAACATTGATTCTCTTAAGAGTCTTAAAACCACCTTCAGCCAGAGAATTCAGGTGATCCTAACAGGTATTGCTGGGAGGTGAATGACATTCAGCTGGCTAAAATAGATTTCCCACTGCATTCCCACTTCAGATCCTTTAGTGAATAGTAAGGTACAGAGCAACTTTTGGTTTGCCCACTTGCCTCTCCTGCTCTGAGTGGCTGGCAGAAAGGAAGATGTCTGTGCACCAGAGATAGCCTCTGTTTGTTGTGGCTGTGTGCTGGGATCACTTCTGTACCAGGGAGGGGAAGAGGACTGACACAACAATGGGCATCCTCCACCTATTCACAAGTAACCCTGGGTCACAGTGGAAACTGCACACACTGACAAGCCTTGGAGTGCTCTCATATATCCCTCTGTGTACTCCAGGGCAGCATTCCTCAAACCAGACAGCTGCCTCAGTTCCTGCAGCCACTARCAGGATTTCAAAGGAGACAGCAAAATGAGGAGCATATACAGCTATGTGGAATCACTTGCTCAGAAGCTCAGTGAGAACTGAAGAATCTAAGAATCTACATTTCTCTATTGTGTATCTGCACAAACCTCCACTCATAGTTACCCTCAGAGCAGTGATCTTATGAAGCAGCATGGTCAGAGAGCCCATGCAAAAAAAAAAAGAAAAACAAAATCACAAAATTTTTTAAAATCGTAAAACTATTTTACCAGTCAGAGCATCCAAACAAAGCTAAATCAAACATGTAATGGTCTGAAAAGTGTGAATGGAACAGCAGTTGGTGGCAGGTTTTCTGATTCCACTTGGAGCATGTCCACRTCATGTAGGCAACGCTCTATGAAACCCACCTAAAGTGAGGTTTCACACCTTCACTTGATGATGCCTTAAGTTTTAGCTTTCATATTTTCCACATTCTGTACTGCATCAGTATATAACTCTGAACTTCTTACAAAGTGTCAGCAAGTTCTCTTCACAGTTTAGTTAGACAAAACAATCCTTTTCCAGCCCAAGAACCRAGGACACCATTGCAGCTTCAGGCCCAAAAAGTATAAACAGCAGCGAACTGARGAGAGCAAACTGGGAGGATGGGACATCATAACCTGAAGCTGTAATTGGACAATTAACCCCAATATGTATATCAAAACTTATGAAATTGTGAAAACATGTGACCCATCGTTCATCTTGGGTGGAGTCACAGGCCCTTGTACTGCCTAAGGCAAAGGCATCTGAAGGCCTTTCCAATAAATACCTTCTTTATTCCTTTARCACTATCTAGCCTGTTCTAGGTAGCCTTTCAATGCATCAGTGATACATAAGAACCAGCATACATAAYATATAACCCAATCATCCCGAGTAGACTGTAAAAATACAAACTCTGCTTTTCAGAAAAGGACCTTAGAAAGGCTTGTTTAAACTTCTGTCCAAGTTCTGACCTTGAGCTCCCTTAGCACTGACTCTATGGTTAGATAAATGTGTGGTTCAGTGAAAAACAAAACCTGTTATTACTTCTTGGACTAAGAGATGTGCAATAAAAGATACATAATTTTTCACATGGAACAGTTACACTTTGTAACCCTTTGTCAGGGGATGGCTGAAAACACAAGGAGACTCCTCATCAATGAAAAAAGTCCTGAGCAGACAGTGCTACCAACCATTACTAAGTTCAGTGTTTCAGAGTCTGGTCCAAGACCCTACAGTACTGCTGGACCAGAACCTGATATCCARGGCCCCTTAGCTACTTCTTATATACTTGTATGGACAAACTGCTGAGTATGAAAACCTGTGAAATGTTTGTACAGAAATCAAGGAGATTTTTTAAACTACTCTGGTGTCAGATACATCTGCCTACAAAGGTTCCTCGGGAACTAAAGCTAAGAACAATCACCAAAAATAGAAAATACTGTAAGACAAAAAAACAAAAGACAGGCAAAAGTTTCAATTCCYGAAGATTGGCATGATTAGGATTTGGTGTTCAAATGACAGAATTTGACAGAAGAGAAAATTTCTGATCATTTGAGTTAATTTAATGAAAGAGTTCCTCCCTAAAAAAATGCATTCATAAATGAAAAAATTCCATAATATTTAACAATCTTTGAATATACAATAAAACATTAAGAATGCCTGAGCCAAGAAGTCTACAACAAGCATATAATTGACTTACAGTTTTGTTAAAATTACAGTTATAATACTGAGATAAATAGAAAATTAGAATTGAGAAATCCAGCAGTAGTTTAATCTTTGACTTAGTGAGATTGCTTAAACACCCTGCCACGTCCCAAATGCAGAAGTGCTCCAAGAAATATGACAGCTCAATTCACTTTTCCACTTCAATACTTCACAGAGTAGTGAGAAAATATGAGTAGTATGTGCATTTTTGTAAGCCAAGAATGGCAGAACAATTTAGTGCCTCACAGCAGTCTGGAAAGTCTTTCAGAAAAAATTTCCATAAAGTGCCYATTTGATCAAACTCTCTATTTATTTTTGCTCTATTCATTATCCACTGTGGCATAATTATACACACGCAGACTMCTTTGATATGACACTACTGACCACTGTGCTAATAAGATGTAGCAAACAATCTGTTTACTCTYAAACCCATTTTGAGCAAGTTACAGTAATTCAATGTTATAAATCATATTGTAGTGTTCTGAATGCATAAAAGCCCATGCACTTCAGAAAGCAGCTTATACTTTATCCAAGTTACAGTTGATTGACCCAGTAATTATGAAATGGAAATGTACATCACACAGACTGTAGGTGCATCAGTGCCTCTTTTTCTGAGAGAAATACTCCAAAACAAGATTGCAGAGATAAAGTAAATAGCCAGAACTTATAATACTCTTTGACAAGTAACAAGCTAGTTTAATTCTGGGGGAAGAGTAAAGTACACCTGTGGCTGTCTCAGGTATGCACAGAGCTGCTCTTTGCAAACATTCATCTGGCTGAACAGAAAGTTTTGAGTGGAATGCAGGGGAAAAAAGGAGAATTTATGACCSTTGGAAGAAGGGGCAACTCAACCTAAGTAAAAGGATATTGTGAGGTTATGCAGTGAGTAAATCAAAAAGGCCAAAATCCAGCTAGAACTTAAACTGGCCACTGCCAAAAAAAAGACAATTATTTCTATAAACACACCAGCAACAAAAGGAGGGCTGAGGAGAATCTCCATCCTTTGTTGGACCCAAGGGGAAACATAGTGACAAARGATCAGGAAAAGGCTGAAGTGCTTAGTGCCTTCTTTGCCTCAGACTGAAAGACCAATTGTTCTGGGGGTACACAGGCCCCTGAGCTGGAAAACAGGGATGGAGAGCAGAATGAAGCCTCCATATTACAAGAGTACATGGCCAATGACCTGCTACCCCATTTATACACAACAGGTCTGGGGCTGGAAGGGATCCATCCCAGGGTACTTAGTGAGCTGAGGAAGCGCTCACCAATCCCCTTTCTGATATTGACCAGTGGGCCTGGCTAACTGGAGACCTCTAGTTGACTAGAGGTCATTAAATGTGATACCCATCTACAAGAAGGGTCTGAAGGAGGATCTGGGGAACTATGGGCCTGTCAGCCTGACCTGAGTGCAGGAGGAGGTCTGCGGGGGCAGATCCTTCGAGTGTGGTCACACAGCACATGTAGGACACCAGATCATGTCCAGACAGCATGGGTTTAGGAAGGGAGGTCCTGCTTGACCTACTTCACCTGCTTAGTGGATGAGTGAAAGTCTATAGATCTTGTCTGCCTGGGATTTAACAAAGCCTTTGTTGACACCATTTCCCACAGAATTCTCCTGGGGAAACTGGCTGCTCTTGGTTTAGATGGGAATACACTTCACTAGGTAAAAAATAATTGAACACCCAGGCCTAGAGAATGGTAGTGAATAGAGTTACATCCAGCTGGCAGATGGTCACTCACGATATTCCTCAGGGATCAGCATCAGGCCAGTCCCATTTAATAGATTAATAGATGGTTCAGATGAGATCTGGGATATCCTCAATCAGTTTGCAGACAACATCAAGTTGGGCAGGAGCGTTGATGTGCTGAATGGTAGGAAGGGATCAGAACAGGCTGGACTGATGGGCCAAGGTTCAACAAGCCCAAGTAATGGGTCCCTCACATCAATCACRATAATCTCATTCAGAGCTACAACCTGGGGGAAGCGTGGCTGGAAACCTTCCCAGTGGAAAAGGACCTGGGGGTGCTGGTTGACAGTGGYTGAACATGAGCCAGTATGTGCCCAAGTGGCCAAGAAAGCCAAGAGAATCCAGGCTTCCATCAAAAATAGTGTGGCCAGGAGGATTAGGGCAGGGATCATCCCTCTGTACTCAGCACTGGTGAGGCCACACATTGAATCCTGTGTTCAGTTTTGGGGCCCCCACTACAAGAAACACATTGAGGTGCTGGAAGCATGACCAGAGAAGGACAATTGAGCTGGTGAAGGGTCTGGAGCATAAGTCTTATGAGGAGCTGCTGAAGAAGCTGGGGTTGTTTAGCCTGAAGAAAAGGAAGCTGAGGGGAGACCTCATGACATTCTACAGTTACCTGAAAGAAGGTTGTGGTACAGCTCTTCTCCCAAGAAACAAGTAATAGCACAGGAGGAAATAGCCTGAAGTTGCACCAGGGGAGAATCATATCAGAATGGATTTTAGAAAAAATTTCCTCAGGGAAAGGTAGTCACTGCCCAGGGAAATAGTAGAGTCAGTCACCATGCTTGGAAGTAGAAAAAAGATGTGTGGATGTGGTGTTTAGGGACCTGGTTTAGTGGAGAACTTGGCAGTTCTGGGTTAATGGTTTCGCTTGATAATCTTAAAGGTGTCCTGCAACCTAAATGGTGCTATGATTCTAAAAGTCATCAAAAAAGAAGGCAGCCCAGCAGAACTGTTATTTTAAACTATTTAAGCTAGCCTGGTTCATTTTTTCTGGGAAAAAATGGTAGGAGTTATATGAGCAGCATGCAGGCAGATCTGAGGACAATAATCTTTGACAGAAAAACAAGGAGCTGAGGGCAGTAACCTTTACCACCAACAAAGCCAGATGGTTTGTTCATGCCACAAGGCTAGAGAAACCTCTAGTGCTCCAGGAATGCAGACCTTCAATGAGAAAAAATGTTGAGCATTCAAGTGAAAAAAAAACCAAATACCACCATTGCTACTGACAAGAAGTAGACATAATTCATCCTAGCATCAAAAAGGCAGATGGTTCATCTAACAAGAAAAATCAGTGGTATTTGTCATACTTAATGATGACATTTTTTAAACTTCTCTGTATTTGCAGGGCAAAGGCCAGCCAAGCTATGCATATTTCATCTGCTGGAAGAAATGTTGACCTTAATGTTTTGCCCTTTTTCAACTCTGACCTTTTAAGACTACAGTGAAGGGGTAATCATCATTAAAGTGGGAATAGATATTCATATGAAGGATAACGTAGTTTTTAGTCCAATTTGTTAATTCTTTTGTTTAGGGAGTAGTAAGATTTTTTGCTCCTGAAACAATACAGCTACAACACATTTACCTTCCCCTTACCATAGGTTGTTGTATTTGGGGAGTAGAAGGGATTAAAGTCTACTGTAACAGTCCTGTACATATCACTTTGACAGGTAAGACAGTAACTAAGAACTAACTTGAGCAATCTGCATCTTGAATATAGACAACATTCTTTGCTATATATTTTTGCTCTATCTTCAAGCATAGAAACATTTCCTTGAAGTTTGACACAAGTAAATAATCTTGTCTCAAGGGAGTAAAGCAGCCCATTCATATGTATTTAATTTCCCTCCTTCCCGTTTTAAATCATCCTAAGTTACTTTCTCTTCATTTCTTCTTCTACTAAGAATTTCTTATCTGTCTAATCTCTGACTGGAATGTAGGTAGGCTAAATCAATTATATTCCTTTGTTAAGCAAGCTTGAAACAAGGAAAGCCATATCCCTGTTAAGTARCCTTAAGCAAAAATAAGCCATTCAAGCTGAAAATTTCCTGAAGAAAGCCCTAAAAAGGAGATGAAGACACTAATTATGTATGTAGAAAGCTAAAAGTAACACGAAAACCCCAGAAATTAAATTGAATAATTTTATAGGAGAAGTCTGGAAAAGGATAGAAATAAAGAATCATGATTCAGAGCTGCATGTTTGAATCAGGATTTCTGACTAAAAATAATTGCTCTCTTTGTTCCTACTATCTAGCAGAAAGAGAACTCCATGAGCAGTCCTTGTATGGCAGCATGATTTCACTAAGAAATGCTGGATCCAGAATGTGACCATTACCTTTAAGGGTGGTGCAAAGAGGGTATCCTTGGAAGTTGATTTGCTGCTATCCAATTGTTCTAGGTCATTATGTCCACATTACATATTAACCAGAAAAGAAGCTTGCTCCAGTCCTGAGTCCTAACTGCACGGGCARGGAGCTAAGCACTCCATAGAGAACCTTATATCCACACTGGGAGTGCTCCAGACAGTGCCTTTGTGCATGACTTCATCTCTTTGGAAGAGAAACTGGTGGGTGCTTGACTATCTATCACACAATGCTTAGTGTGTACACTAGTAATTACCAGATGTGCATTTCACTGCCTTCATTTTCATGCTCACCCATTTCTACACTTAGATCTTATCTTGAATTGCTGCAGATTAAATTGCTCATAGGAGACATTCTATCAACTTCATGTGATCAAGCATTTTCCTGTTAAAAAACCWAAAATCGGGCAGACAGCCCCAGGGACACTGTGAATCTGTGATTCTATAAATACGCCTTCTTATGTAGGTGTGTCCTCGCTTTCTTCCTGATTACCAATGCACAGGTGCTGGCAGCAGGTGCTGGGGCAGACATTCTGCTGCAGCTGTGGACAAGACCATGGTGGAGCACAGGGATCCACTCTGCAGCCCATGGAGGACCCCAAAGCAGAGAAGGCAGATGTTTGCTGAAGGACTGCAGCCTTTGGAGAGGACCCATGATAGAATAAGGGAAAGAGTGAAAAGAAAGGAGCAGCCACGAGGAGCCACCCATTCTGTGACACTCAAGCAGGGAAACAAATTGAGGATTTGGAACAAAGGAGAGGAGTTAATCCTGGGGGAAATATCAGAGTGRAGGGAAGGGTTTTATTTGTCACCATCCTAATTTATTTTARATGGCAATAAATTMAATTGCTTTTCTMCAAGTTGTCTCTTTTGCTGTGAAACTGATTGGTAAATTATTTCCTTGTCTTCATTTTGACCCACAAGCTTTTCCATCTGCTTTTCTTCCTCTGTCCTTTAGAAGAAGGGAAATAAGAGGACAGRAAATGAGAAAGCAGAAGCTAGGTGGGCATCTGGCAGCCTGCCAAGCTCCAACCACYACAACCAGGCATTTTCTTAAACCGGAAAAGTACCTTGAGAGACCATCTATGCAATTGAAATTAATAATCAGTCTTACACACTCCCTCATACATTACATGACCATTTGATTTGATCAGAGGTTCCTGTTGCTTCAAATAACTTTTTCCATAAAGAACATTAATAGGATTTTTTAATTAGCGTAAAAGAAAAACAACTAAAGCACAAAAAAATATATTTAAGAACTGTTTCTTTAAGAACTATTTTCTAAGGTGTGCACTGTAATAYCTTGATCTTTCCACTACCTTTACATATAGCTTAAAACCACAATTTAGGCAGTAATTACTTCAAATGTCCTTTAGTAATTCTATAATGTATTTTTTATAGTTCTAAAACCTTTTTTTAGTAACAGTTACTCTTATGCAGTGCCTGACTTCAGAACAACAGAGTACACTTCTCACATCCTGGATACACTTGGTTTCTTAGAAAGCACTGGCTCCTCTCACAATGGACCTGCTCAAGCAGTGGTGGTACTTCAGTTACAAGGAGCAGCCCTTGGGGCAAGACCWGTGACCTACTGCTCTTCACCCATACAAGACTTCACTGACAACCAAATTAAAAGCCAGGTAGTCTTTTGCAGCAGCTCTGACTTGATTCTCCTGCTTGTCATCCTGTCCCTGCAATCTTACCTTCTTTTTTTTCTTTAATTACTTCCTTGGCTCCAAGAAGTGATGTGGAGGCTGTAAAATCTGAGAACAGATTGCAGCATGATATTTCGAGTTAATTTCTGAAGGACAGAGTACACTGTCTTTTTGTGTGTTTTGAACAAGTGTTCTGAACACTTTAGGGCAAAAGGATCAAATATGAGTTTCCTACTTTCTGCATGGGTATTTTGAGGAAAAAGTCACTATAGACAAAAGTTCTACCCCACAAGCCATTGGTGGCAAGGTTATGAACCAAAAAACGCAGTTTTGAACTGCATCATTTTTCAAAGAAAATTCTGATCAGCCAAATAGCTATACTTTCTGTATTTCCAGTTCTGATAAACTGCAATGAAGCAGCTCTTGGTTTTCTAAAAAAATGAGGAATTGAAAATATAGAAGGAATTCTCTCTCACAGCCTCCATTTTATGCAAGGCTTATATAAATGTGCTTGTAGACTTATGCCAACACAAAACTTTAGACTCTTTACAGATGTTTCCATAGACATTTCTCTACAGAATTACTGACATACCAAGACTCTAGACATATGAAGTACTACAAAAGCTGTTTTGATCTCTACCGATAGAATATTTACTGCTTTGTTCCACACGCCATGCCAAAGTGCAAAATCAGTAAAGCCACAGAAACGGTACTTAAAACTATGATGCCAAAAGAATTTATAAAAGCCAGTGAACCACATAGCAATGCTGCTACTACAGACTGCTATAATATCCTTCTGGAAAAATACCGCTGACATCATTTCACTTTTGAATGTTTTAATTTCGTCATGGAATCAAGGAAGTTCCAAAATTAATCTGCCTCTTTTTAAGGATATCAGTTTGATGTCTTTTCCAGATACTGTTTCAATAATATGGACATTTCTAACCTCTGCATAAGTGAGCAGATGTGTACTGGSCTGGTGCTCAAATACCCTGCAAAGGAAGATCCAAACAAATATAGTTTTGAAAGCTAATTTATTACTCTTCTGTTGTTTCTTTCTTGTGGCTTAGGAATGGTACTTCTCCCCCTTTTCCTCCCCAGCAGCAGGATGGAGAGAAGTGGAGGCAGGCAACTACTCTGTCACTTCTGTCCAGTCCCACAGAGGACAATAAGTAGGGAACTCCTTCCTTGCATGCACACGCCGCACTTCTATGGATCCACATTCATCTTTCAGCTAGACTGCCACAGCAGGATATCCACAGGAGCCTGCAAACAGCTTGTTCTCCTTGAGAAAATCTAATCTTTTCCACACAGCTCCAAGATAGATACTTTTTCACAACCTAAACTTTACCCTCTCTGTCCCACCAGAAACTTGGTAATGGGGGTAAAGGCAACCAAAATATTGTCTTCAGTGAATTGCTGTTTTGGTGTCCTGGGTTGAAACAATTTATGCCACTTTGCCAGAAACAATCAAAGGCTTTAGTCCACTCCTTTCTCTCCATTGGTCTCTACATAGTTTAACACTCTTGCCAACAATAAATTCCAACTGGAATTTATTCAGCTGGGACCACTGGCACTGGAATTCCATAGAGCAGCTCCAAACAACTCAATTTCCAATGGTTGYTCATGTCTGCCCTCCAAAACAAGATCCAATCCTAGGCAGGCCCCATAACAACAGGGAATATTCAATATGCACCACGAAATCTAAAATAAAGGAAAACTATCAATCAATCAGAAACCCCCACTGCAGTACACCGCATGCATTTGTTGAAGAAGAARTAAAGTGATTAACCTCTTAAAAATATCCTGGGGGGGTGAGGGGGGGTAGAGGATGGATATGGGAAAGGGAGGTAGCAGGGGGTAGTTAATTTGCCAGGTACCTTTTCCCTTTTACATTTTTGCCTGTTCTGAATCCACTGTATTGAGGAGAACTCATAGGTATAGAAGAATCATACTGCTGGGTTCTCCTTCCCCCCCCTTCCTTTTCATTTTGGTGATAAAATTCAAAAGCTAATAAAATCAGACAGATTATAGCAGCATTGATGAATGGCCATGTCTGGATTTCCTGTCTGGAGACCAGAGCAGGCAGTGTCTGAGAAAGAAGACAAGACAGTCACTGCATAGAAAGAAAAGGAATATCCAGCAGATGGATTATGTCTGGCTGGTCCCATTATTAATACTGATCTGTATCAGGCAGTGATGAATACATAGAAGCACTCAGCAATACTAATAGTTTCACCCTTTAAGTACTAATTTCTATCCTTCTATCCTATTTAACATTAAAAATGCTCTGTGATCTTGTCATTGATGGAAATGGTTATAATGAAGAGGCAGGTCTCTTGGGAAGAAAGACTATACCAAATTTAATGAAAAATATTAAAATCAGCTTGAAAGGTAGAGAAGTCATAAACTATAATCAGAGAATATCAGAGAAAACTCTTTCCCCCTAAACAATTTATATTCCTATTTAAATGTAATTTTAAAATCCTAAATCTAAGGATATTTTCAGTTATTAAGACTATGGACTTAATATATTCTAAGCTATTAAAAAAAGAAGGAAAAYAGGACATATTAGGTAATGTGTCAACAGTAACAATCAATTATACAGCATTCTTGCTGCACTGGAGTTAAGCTTAATGTCACAAAATCTAAATCTCCATTTTGCTGTGTCTTTAACTCTTTCAGAAGACTCTTCTGAGAAATTTAAGCATGTGAATGCACTGACATACAAACAGGTAAAAATACATCTAAGTCCTGAAAGTGCCTGAATATCCACTAAACCAAACTGGAGACAGCAGTGGGTCACCTGTCTKGAGGAGACAGCTAAAAAAAGACCAATCAGGCTGTAGCCTCCACGCATATCACTTATTCAGGATGAAGCAGGGAAGATCATTTGAATTGTGAGGGTTTGGATATTGACTCTCAGACTCACAGTTCCTGTTGGCTATTCTGTTGATTATCCTATTTGGAGTGTTAATGTGACACAGGACAACAGGATAGGCTCTCGGCTAGCTGAACACACTTTCATGTGAGCTGCTGCTGCTTCATCATACTCAAGCAATTTTCTCTTTTGACAAGAAAAGAAGCACRGTCACATTTCCTCCTGATGCACACCAGGACCTGTGCAATGTGTATTTAAGTATCAGAACAGGCTTTTAAGATCTACTTGCTRAAAAAGATTTTGCTAAAAGTGACTGCAAGCTTGACTTGATGGCTAAGGAGGGTGGGGAAAATTAAAATAGCCACAAATGTAGTGTAGGTGGTATCTATCAGCCAAGATAGTAACATGCATTAAATAACTGCACAATATAACTGAGACTGACAATAAAACTCCTACTGGCATGATCTGAGGATTGTAGCCACCAAGGTGGCTAAAATCTGTGGGTCTGCATTGTCATTGCCACACCAATATCTGCATTAAATGAGAAGCCTATCCTGGGATAAAATTTCCTTATGAAATGAGCCAGAGAGATGCATAAGGGGGCAATGGGAAAACAGAGTGCTTTCCTTTGTTCTCCTTCATCTTTTTCCTGGAAATACAAGCAAGCACTGGTCATGCATCCATCATACAATAAAGAGGCAGAGCAGAGACTCCYACATCTGCTCAGGTTCCTGCCTACATCACCAAGACAATGTTCCCTGGCTCCTTTTTCTGAGCCTGAGATCCTATCCCTCACTTAAGGATGTTTATAAACATAGCTGTGGGCTAAGAGAGGACACAAAACTGTAGAGGTAGATCACCAACTTTATAAACACTGCCAGCTGAAACATTCCTTTCTTCCTTTSTATTCAGCAGATGGTTCTCCTTTACCTTGACTCTTCTTGTTAAGAGAAGCAAGTATGGTCTTATAAATCTATACCTCAAATGCAGGGTAATCTTTTAGGCTATTTTATTCACAAATAGTTGTATGGACTTTTTTTATTCAGAGCAAATTTTAGCAACTCAAGGATTGCTTTGAACACATTGTCACAAATTCAGCGTCCCAAGAAAGCCCTAAGAAAGACTACTTCAATCATAAAACAATTTTTCACATACATTTTGCCTGAAGTAAGACTTCACTATCTTGAAATATAAACAACATTTATTTTTTATTCATTCATTTGCCACATTCAACCTCACATTTCAATCACACTGGAGAAGCCATGGTTTCATGCCTAAAAACAAAGATAGGAAATTAATAATTTTAGTTATTTCCATTACTCTGACAGTGATCTTGTGTGCAGGCCCAGGAAAATCAGTGTCTGCTCTGCTATTCTCTCATTTTTCCGTAAAGGAGAAGTACGAATAGACGCTTGTTTTTTCAGTGTTTMGTTGGCAGCTTATGTTATATGAGTGTTTGTAAAATTCTTTGACATTTTTGGGAAAAACATCAAAATCTATAAATGCCATCGTTATAAGTATAGACATTCAAATGAAACATTTTTCCCTTTATTATCGTTTACCACTAAAAATAAAAGTTTTAGTCTTGTTTTGTTAGCAAAGCTTCATTTTTAGWCTGGAGTCTTTATTATTACACACATGAACTGCCAGAAAAAAACATGAGTTTTAAGAAATATCAAGTCCTTTCCTACAATGCACGTAAAAGGTTTTTTAGTTTTCATTTTTGAGATAAAAAGAAAGATTTTCAGCAGGCCTTCAGGACACCCAAAGCTCATTTCTGTTTTCTCAAGAACAAACATTGCAAGCCTTTTTCTCATTTAAGTCTTCTGTAATGTAAAATATTCCATGCAATCATTGAAGAAAACTTTGATATTCTTATTAATGCTGAGTAACACTTAACTAAAAGGTTTCTGCAGAAAATAATCATCAACATAAGATTTTGAACAAGATTATTAGTGTCAGAGCTTTTTATAAAGCCTTTCCCAGATAATTTATCTGAAAATGTTTTTAAACCTGGACACACAAAAAAAAAAATCACAGCAAGGCACATTATTAAGTACAGAAAAAAACACATTAATTCTTGGAGTTACATCTCTGTTTTACTGTCTAGTGGACAGTATAATAATACCAGTGCATACACAGGTTTTATCTTCAGCATTTCATGCTGATTTTAAAAGTGTTATAGTTTATGTATCAATAAATTTAGAATCACTGCATTAAAAATTTTCAGTATGAAATTAAGTTTTTAAAATAACTTGAATAATTTGAGAAAGGAGACCATATTTTCCAAAACATATCAKAAGTCATTAGTTAACAAAAGTACTTTAAAAACAGCTCTGCCAATGTGGATGGAATTTGTTCTAATAGCCTTGAAAAGTCCATGATTTATSATCTCTGTCAAAAGACATTATGCATTTTTACAGTTCCTATTCAGATCAGCATATTTCTAATTTCACAATGTAGAATGGAAATTAACCTCTTGGATTTCTCCATTTTGCATTTCTATTTGCAAACCAATACATTCCATTAGGAACATCAAGTACCATATGTTTCTCTTTTTTATCTCAACAGTAAAGCAAAGCATGTTTGTYTAAAGTGCTTTACAGTTGTCTTCTACTACCAGATGTAACTGTACATTATATAGCCTTTGAATAATGAGGGTTCTAAATAGTTATTTCAGGTGTGTATGCCATTAAAACAATACTTATATTAAATATTCAGAAAGGTCAAGGCAAAAGCTAAATGAGCTTCTGCAGAGATTGTGAGATTCAATTACAAACCAAAATCAAATAMTTAAAGGTACTTTTTTTCTGCAATTTTCCTAAATAGCTCAATAACATCCTTCTTGTTGCAGCTGAAAGCTAGAGCTGAAGTTCCAATTTTTTTCAGGGTAATATCAAGCCTCCTGAAAACTTCACACAGAACTGTAATTAGCAGAACCCACTAACTCCAACATCTGAGAGAGATCTGATACTTAAATATCTGTAGAGCTAGCTAACCTAGAACAGTCACCCATATATGCTTAGCAAGAAATTTTATGAAGTCATTTTATAGCTTCTACAATATTTCAATTTTAGCAGATATTTGCCTGCACACAAATAGACTCACAGATAGTTTCTACAATATGGACCTGCTTATGACATTAATATTGGCTTAAAATTCATTGCATCCAAGGAAGATCTGGAGAGTGTGTTCTTTGTAAATTCTCTCTGCCCTATCCAGTTGCTCTCAGCTGCTCATTACTATTTCAGCTGCTCCAATCAGATATAACTCCTGGTTGTTTTGGAGGACTCCAATGTTTGTATCACTGCWACTGCAGAGATCACTGCATCCAAAAAAGCTATGTGATCAGTGGCCATTCTAATGCTTCCTGAGAATGTTAAAAGCAAGGAAATAAAGCAAATGTTTTTAAACCATAGATCCTAAAAAAAATTATTTAAATTCTGTAAGCTATAATTTAATTTCAGTTCTCTCAAACAGGAATTTCTTGTCCAAGTCTAGAATGCCWCTGCAATACTTTTCTCTGAAAGGCAACAACCCAAGTGGTATGTGAGGAACTGTCTTGTCTGTGACAAGGTGAAAGAGGGGAACGAATACAACTGGAATRGAAGCTGAGATCAGAGTTGGTAGAACTGCCTGCTGTGAAGAATACCATGGACRAAGAAGGTCCATCCTCACAAAATGGTAACCTTAGCTAAACACARTAGTTACATAGGGCGATAGTGCTGCTGCCATCCTAACACTGGCAAGTCCAATTACTTCTATAGAGCTCTTTTTAGGACCTARGATAATAGAAACAAATGCATGATTTCAGTATACTTTCACAGAGCAAAGAGWGTAGTTTAAGTCAGTTCATCAGCCTGAATAATTTGGATGCTCAGTGTAGTATGCATAATAATTACCATTTTTCTACATGATCGTTTTCATTGTGTCAGCCTTAAAGACATCCTTGTTTCTTTTTTCCTTCTTTTCTAGTAAAGAATTCTGATCTTGCTTTTACACCAGTCACTCAATTTATAAAAAGATCTTTGAAAAACTAAATTCTCTTTCAAACTCARAAGTCAGTGAAACTTGAGGTCATCCACTTAACTAAGGGTGCTGATCTTACCTGTGCCAAAGTAACAGTGGTACCTAAAACAGCAGATAAGAATCGAGTTGAAAAYAAGATGAGGTACCTCACAGCACCATTTCTACCTCAGACTGAGCTGTTCTGTGACCCACAGAAGACAGTCTTTTGTCTACATGGCACTTCCAGCCCTTACCCGCCAATGGAAGAGGTGCAGTAAACAGTTACATGGTTTTGCTGCTTTAGGTTTTAAAAGCAAGATCACTGGAGGRAACTGTGTTAAAATCAGAGAATCTACATTAACATAACTTTCAAAATATCCTCCTAAGTTTTCATAAGCCAGGAAAAGATAACAAAAGGCTTTCTGAAAGTAGTCAAATAGGCAAGCTAAGAGTCTCAAAGGAAATGGTGGAGAAGAGTTGGATTTCTGCATCATTAGAAGTCCCTATCACCTCAGTAAAATAGYAAATGCTGTCTCCAAATGGATCCAGCACTGAAAAAAAAACCACAAGGGAAAGCACACTTATCAGAAGGTCAGTTCAATTAGCATTAAAACTGCAAGATAAGGGGCCCCCTGCCCTTCACACCCACTGTGGGAGAACCATACTACTAAAGTGTAATAGTCCTCTCCCCTCTCCATATTAAGTCATGGGGCTCTTCAGCTTTCTGTGGTCTGCTGCAAAGACAGTCTTGCCCCTAAAGATAAGGAACCATAAAGATATTTTTAAAGTAATAGAAAAAATATCTTTCATCCATGGCTTGTCACCTAGACACATATGGAAAACTTCTGCTCTTCCAAGGAAATAGAGAAGAGGCAAAATGAAGAAGCAGTYCCACCTGGCTAAAGGAGGAGGGACCACAATGAGGCAAATTTACAAGACTTCAAAATAAATGCTGTTAACAAAGAAAAAAAATTACATATATGTACTATTCCATATAATGTAACCATTTCTGGAAAGGGAGCCACTGTACAGATGTTTGGGGTTGTTTTTTTTTTTCAATCTAGGATTGCTAGTTTTCAATTAGTCAACATACTGCAGCTGTAAAAACTTAAGAATAATACAATCATTATGACAAAATATTACCAACCCTTCCTCCCCCCTGTCTTGGACAGCTTTGGGGAGGTACAGTACACAGACMTAAACAGCTCTACCTGCAGATTTTTATATTTCATTTTGTTACCTCTACACACTGGGCCCTTGCTCACAGGATAGTTGGCAGGTTTATTCTGATAAGATTTTATAGGCAACATAAAATTTTAATTCTTGCCTGCACAATAAGCCTTGTCTTGAAAATGCAATCTGCATTAACAGCATTTTAGAGTAAAAAACATCTAAATCAATCAGGTGAACCCAAAACCAGGTTTTGGGAATTCACTTTTGGATAAGTAACTGGAGAGCATGTCAAAGCTTTTTTGCATGCCAGCCTCTTTATCTTCAAACAGATCCACAAATGGATTATTTATAGATGCAACAGCAGCCCTCTGAGTAAAGCATAAAGGGCAGAGATTATAAAAGATTGATTTCCACAGCTCAGTACTGCCATAWACCTATAGCCCAAGCAGATGCACAGGGGAGAATTCTCTTCCTAAGGTCAGCTACTTATTTCTGGCATATGCTTACAAATCCCTGGGGAGGATTTAAAGGACATTCATGTACTAGTTTTAAAAATCCAGTAAAGAAGCCCTGTTCTTCTAGTTTCCTCTAGTATTTGCCTCCATTTAATGAATCATGTGGTTAACCCAGAGAAGAGATCCATTTCTACCTGTAGTGTAAGCCACATGCATTCTTGTCTGTGGAAACACCACCACAAGCCTTCTCYRCTGMATTCACAACCTTTAGGCAAATGAGYRGAAGTGGGTTTCTGTTTACTGCCAATTGAGTTAGGTGAGCAAAATRCAGACAGGAGTTTTTCTTGTCTCATTTCACAAGCAGTGAAATTTTATAACATAAAACATCCATAAATCTAAAATGTAATGGAACTATATATGTAATGGAACACCCTTATGATTATATCCATTCAAGTCACCACTTTCATTTTCATTAATTTCTCATCTTTCCTATTTGAAACAGAGCTATAAATACACTTTTGACAAGACAAGTATTCACTCTATCAGTTTTAATTGATTCAATTTTTCAAACAAGTCCAATTCCTCCGTTTGCCTATTTGTTCCATAGAAGTCAAGAAAGCCAAGAGTAAACAAAGGTAAACTAACCTCCCAGCTGTTCATAGGATAATTCTTCTACTGAATCTAAACTAATATCATTAAGAGTTCTGACACTTCTCTCAACTGACAAAAGATACTTCMATTCTCTTTTTAAACTGGATCATTAACAGACCGGTTTGTTCCTGCATTCGTTACAGCTCCTCCAGTCTGCTCAGTTCAGGCAGAGATCCCAGAATGCATAAGGTACYATTTTCACTCATTGTATTCCAAATATAGGAATAAATCAATACATTCAGGTYTCCCCCTCTGAGCAAAACATGCAGTGTCTAAGTGGTACAAGCATTCTGATAGCTGCAGAACCATCACTCTGCAATGCAACAAACACCTCAAACACAACCCACTCAGCAACTTAAGCAATTAAATTGAAAGTTAGTAGATAGAAGACTATCTCCAATTTGAATACAAATCACAGCTTCTAATTTATTAGCTAGACTCTTGAGACACAGACACAGAGGAAAAGAAAAGGGGGGAAAAAGGCCACAATGGCAGCTGCTTTCATTGCCAAAACTCTGCAGCTCACATTCCTATGGAGAACATCAATCCACTATCAGCAGGGCTCTTCTACTTCACACAGAGGCGAGTTCTTAGTCATAAGTGGTTTCAGAGCAAAAACAGCCAGAGTGCTTTACTGAAAATAATTATCTAAGCCCTATTGCATTTTGACCCATATTTCTTATGCTAAAACAGCTCCTCATTATAATTTCTTGTTTTGTTAATAAAAAGCTTTCAGATTCTGAGGGGTGGTAGAGACAGGAAAAAGAGCAAGAGTCTGTGATACTACTCCAGCATGTCCATATGTGACAGCTGGGAATTGAACTCTGCTCTTAAAGTACAAGTAGGCCTTCAGCAGATACAGAACTTAAACTCTCCACAGTCACTTTCTTAGCCTAAGATTTCATTACAACTGCTACAATTAGGAAGCATACTTTCAGTACTTAATATAGTGTCTAGATGGCTTTGATTAAAGATTTTTTWAAATTTATTTCATGTGAATAATTGTACTTGGTGTGAAGATAAACAYAACCATTTTCATTTCCATGTCCATGCACTGCAGTACTAATACATACCAACCAGGTGAAGTTAGCTCCTGGCTGTCTCTAAAATTTAACAGCCAGTTAGTACATTGTGACATATCAAATTGTGCTTATGGCCCAGATATTTGCAGGCTGTCTGATATTCTTTCCCCCCTGTTGCTCTCTGCTCCTGCTGTGTCTTGAGACATAACTACTAAAGTCACCTTGAARAGATAAAAGGGAAAAGGACACTCAAGGCAACGGGTGGCTGATCCATCGCRAAGTAATAACTGAGTCTGAAATTCAAGATGTGTGCATCAGGAAAAAGACATTCTTTTATAAGAAAGTTTGGAGCATCTCATATCAATAAATAGCAAGGCACTGTTCCTAAGTTCTACATCAGTACTTTCTTTTCTGACAATCCTTATAAAGGCAATATTTTAAAAACAGAATGCTTAGTGTAAGAATTCATTGGGATTAATTGAATTKATAATAAACACTGGGAATTTTCTGTAAAAATACATTAGATTTCATTATTGCAGTTACATTTGGAATTCTTTTTTTAAAAGGCAAAACTATTGTCAATTCTGGACACTCATTTTAATGGGAACTTTCCAAAGACTACTAAATGTATAATATGGTAAAGTCAAATCCCTCAAATAATTTCTTCATGCCAGACTTCTTAAACAAGCTCTTGTACAAAGATATAATGTATTTTAATTGCATACAGAAAATATCTGAAATCTAACCACAGGTATAATATGTTATGCCAGTCTTCAGACTTGTTTTTTTTTGTACTTTGCATATAATTTTGATCACCATTTTAAGAATAAGCTGATATGCACAAAGAKAATAATTTTTCTTTTAAATTGTTAATTAAAAGATTCATGCACACCTTCAGATCTCCCCTTAGAGCAATGTTTCAATATCTGTGCAGCTTTTAATRAGGTGAGCAAGAAAGGTCCAAAAACTCTTTTCTGTAGTTGTATTTTTAGTGTTCATAATTTCGCATCCAGTGCTTACCCTCAAAGCCTGCTGCAAAGTATCACAGAGACTATGTTGAGATATGGAAATACCCTGTTCCAGAATTCGAGAAACAGCAAGAAATGGGGACTGGTCAGTTGGACATCTCAAGTCTCTCAGAGTAACTCCTTTACTGAATTCTCGAGTCAGGTACAAGATTGCTATATACTGCTGCCACTCCACACCAGCCCCATATTTTACCATGGGCTTATTGATTCTACAGGCAAAATTTATTTAATATGCAAAATATCCCCTTTGTTCCAAGAGGCATTTGGAAAACCTTATAGAACAAGAATCCCAGCTCATGGCATGTGTAATTTCATATGTCCACCTTCAAAATGCCTAAGCAGCTCAGTGCTTCCAGACTGGGTATGCCAACTCAAAGAGCAATGCAAAACATGCATCTTTCTTTTTATTTGGGCTTCTCTTTTGAAATGTGTACTCATTTCACAACATCCCCAGGGCCATCTGGCTTCAGGTTGCCTTTTTAGGCATATCTGTCCATCCCTAAAGGATTCGTTGGCTTGAGCTCAGAGCTTAGGAAAGCTTACCAATAGAAAAAGGCAAATCAGATGTTAGCCAATAGAGAAAGACAAATAAGTTTTTAGATATATTATATTACAGTTCTTATACTCTGGTCACAACTGATACCTTTTCTCTTCACTTCTCTAAGCGGATTTTTTTTTATTATTTTAAAAGACAAATTTTTAACTACAGCAAAAACAAAGAAGTCATTGAACCTCTTTTTTTTTTCTTTATGCATTGCAATTACAGGAAAAATATAATATCACTTTGGGTCAATCTYCTGTGCTAATTCACAGGGTATTGAATGGCCTTACTTCCCACATACAGAATTTCAAATTGCGTAAGCAGCAGATGGGGACAAAGGGACATTTTAACCATGCTAGTGCATGTGGTTTTAAGTGGTTTATTTCTAGTTGTGGAACCTCTAAAATTGAGGCTTTATATAAGAAATTACATAAAATAGCAGATAGTTAAATTCACCACAGGAATTAAATTCAAGAAATAAATATGATAATAGGATGATTTAAAACAGCCTGATTTCYTGATTGCAGTCTAAATATTGCTTAGTGCATGGAGAGAGAAAAAAAAAGTCAGGATGACAGACTGCAGCAAGCACTCCTGTTGCCCAAGGTCTCAGACCACTATTWATGTGCTGTGGACAGCATCTGATTTGCCTATTCCTGCCATACACAAAGGAAGAGGACTTAATTTACGACAAATTATCACTTATCTGATAATGCATATGGCATCTTGCCATACTCTGAAAATTGCTTCTATAGTCTTAAACTGCTGTTACTGTTTTGAAAGGTGAGAAGTTATCTCCATAGTAGATAACAAAAAATAGCAACACAAACAAAAAAGCTGGTAAATTTTTTGTCTGAAATCAGATTCTTTTTYTCATTTCAGCTACAGAGACTCCTTTCTTTATGTTATGTTGTATGAAATTCTTATTCTGCCACTAAAGCAGTCTGGAGAACTACTAATTAGAGCKATTAGCCTTAAATGTCCTTTGAATCAGCCAGCACCTATCCCAAACTGTGCTTTGATCTTTGATGCAAATGTAAGAAGCATCTTCACATTCTCCCTTGAGGAACATAGTGCTGTCACTTTAACTTTATGGCTGATGCTGCCTGGGGTTAACACCGTATTGCTCTCAGATGCAATAAAGGAAGGGACCACATTTTGCTAAGAAAAGGAATTAGACTCACAGTCTTTCAATTTTAAAKATCTTATCTGGTAATTCAAATATTTTATTTTGCACTGTATTATTAAAAGAAAATAATACAAATATTTTTATTGTCCACAGGTACAATGCCATTCTGCCAGAGTCCCTTTTCCTTTAAAAACAGCTGTATGGATGACTTATTTTTAAAAAATTCCTCAGAGAACATTTTGTAAGACAACAATAGTAAATTAAAGCACAGTTATAATTTATATTGAGTCCTTCTAGTCTTGGTTTTGGTTTGATTCTCTATTAGAGCTACTATTAGCAACTCCCTGCAGAGCCTCTTTTTRTAATCAAAATGACAACTCATATCATCACCAGTAAACATTGTCTGAAATGTAATACAACACTTCTTTGAAACAGGCAAAGGCAGTTTTAMATTTACAGCCTAAGATTGCACTGTAAATGGAAAAGCTCATCAAATTCAGAGGGCTTCCGATTAGGACAAGAGTCATGTAAATGAGTAAGTAAACACTTGAAGTGGCATTTTTATATTAACAAAATAAAACCATTTCTTTGTGGATTTTCTGTGGTAGGGTGTGATCCTGTTTTCCAGTGCTGCTGATGTACCCCTTCTGTAAGTCCTTAACAGAGAACACATAGGCAACACCCGCAGCATCCCTTCTCCTCACTCTCTAACATTCCCACCAGGTGTCCAGACTTAGGTTTCAACTTTTTTCTCTTCAGGGTCTCAGCTGATAATTCTTTCTGTACCCTTTGTCACAAGTGAAGTTGTTCATCCTGCCAACTTAGACTTGCTTGTACCCTGATACAGTTCATGGCATTCTTTTGTGAAGTGGGAGTTCAGGATTCATCTCTCTTTAACAAAAGTTATGATTTTAGTCCTAGATCTTCCTCTGCTGAAAAAGTACTCTAACCATTATGCTACTCAGTGTTTCTYTACTATAAACTGAAGTCATCATCTTCAGTATGTCATTCATTTGCTTGACAAATCAAGCTCTTCCCAGGACTTATGCATAGTTTACTCTCACCTGTCACTATCTCTGAGACACAACAGGCCTTGATTAGGGACTTCATATTTCTGAACTGTGGCCTGAGAGCAAGTGAACAGTTCACATGGCAATTTCAGCCCTTAGTCACTTGTGGATGCCTGCTTATCTCAGTCCCTAATATATTTTAGTGCAGTCTGTCTGCACAGATTCCTCTGTATATGTCACACAAGGGCAAAACTCATTAGTCCAAAGATTTGTACATTTGAATTTAATACAATGCATGTAGCTGGCAAGGCATTTTCAATTCTTTCTATAAGTAGCTTGATCACAGGCATCTGCAAGAATGTCAATTCTTCACCAGTGATCTGAAGAAATTAGTTTCGTAGCTCAGTAAAATATGAGTGTGCATTCAAAGAGGAAACAATACTTTTTTTTTAATTAAAAGAAAGAAAAAAGAAGAGAGCAAAAAGGACCACTAGTAAAAAATCTGTACTTCTTTTTCCTCCTTTTTTCCCCCTCCTTTTGAAAGGAGAAAAAAAGCTTCTTTTTTCTCCTTTTGAAAGTCACCCCTTACAGTTCACAATTCTCTTGTGCCTTACAAATAAGGACCTGCAATCAATGTGATTTTCTTTTTCCCAAAGRTAGTGCCTTCAGTCCTAAGGATGATAATTTTATGTATTTATTGGGAGAATTATTTTAATTTGAGGAACTATTTTTTTTAAACACACATTTACCAGAAATTATGAAATGGCAGTATTATTATATATGGTATTAAGAAAAGGAATTTACTGAAAAGCATTTATACATTTTGTCTCACAATTACATAATTCTTATACTAACCCTGTTGCCTACATCTTCACATTTTCAAGAGGTGTGAATCTGACAGATCAGATGTCGGTTCAGAAAAAGTACACAAGAACTTGCAAAAGGTTGGATGCCATTCTGGCTACACTGATTAAAGACTGACACATATTTGGAACATGCTAGCTTAAGACTGAAGAYGACAACAAAGGAAAGTAGGAAGACATGGAAGTCGTGATTGATGGGTGGTACATTATTCTAAATTAGTACTTAAACTGGGAGCTGACATAGTGGAGCAAAACAAAAAATGTTGTATTTTCTCTGATATGCTGCCCTTCACAATAGAATACACTGGAGGTTCACAGAAAAATCCTATGCTGTTTATAGCAAGCACAGGAGCTGACATAGTGGAGCAAAACAAAAAATGTTGTATTTTCTCTGATATGCTGCCCTTCACAATAGAATACACTGGAGGTTCACAGAAAAATCCTATGCTGTTTATAGCAAGCACAGAAAATATCATCTTAACTCTTTATAAATATATCCTTTATAACACAAAAGGAAATGCCATCTTGATTTTTATAGTTGATTGTGTGCTACTATCTACCCTGTCAGACCCAGCCTTATGAATCTCACCACTTTAGTATCTCTCTAACCTCTGTACAGTTATCCACAACTCGGACACCCCTGTATTTCAAGGTGAAGAATGCCAAACACCAAATACTTCCTTCTCTGCTCTTACAGGCATACTCCTTTTACTTTACCCCAGGCTCTCCAAATTCCCTACTAGCATCTGCTCACCTTTATCTCCCAACATCCCTTGCCCCCATCCTCTTTCCYTCTGTATCATCTATTTTTAATTTTTTTTCTCCAGTGTGCTCAGACATCAGCACCAGGCTGCCTGACCCATATTTGTCACACAGCTTCTAATGCAGAGTTGRGGTGAGATGGAAGGATATCTGTGCKGGCAAGGGGACCTTTCCTCATCATCTACTTTTCCTTGCATCTGCAGATCCTTTCCTCATGGCCAAGATTTGTTTGATTGTCTGCAATTGTGCAACATTTCTCTTKGATATCTATCTGCTATGTGCAAGTGCCTCATAGGAGAGATTCACACTGAGTATCAGCAGTTGGCCATGTCTCATAAGTAAAAATCAGTATGRATCTCATTATAAGCATGTTTGTAAGTCTTGAATTTCTCTCTTTCACATCCTTACTCACTCAGAGAAACTATAAACACCTCCAGTCCCCTAGAACATTTCTATCTGCAACTTCCTGTGACATTTTAAGTTATGGACTATATTCAGTGCCAGTGTTTTCTTTCTAAAACAGAGTAGGTATCCATAAAAGAGTCTAAGGTCTCTTATTCAAGTCTTAAAAAGAAGAGCCCAAGGCTTTAACTTAGAGAATTTGCTAGGAATCATAATTCCTGCATCCTGTTTCTGATTTGAGAAACGCATCCATTATATCATAATTTGAGACAAAAATAGTATTAGAAGTAGGAGTCAGCTTTGAATATTAAAACCCAAGTTATGGACTCCAAAATCAGTAGTTTTGAGTTTTAAAAATTTGTTATAGTCCTGTCACTTGTTAAGCAGTCTGCTTCATCATTTCATTATCAATCTTCTTTACAGTTTAATATTCCTAAAACTTGCAAAGAAAGGAAACATCTGCTTTAGCCTGCCTGTGCAAATGTTAATCAGAAAGTAGTAAGTAAAGTTTTTTGTCTTTTTTTACTAGTACATCACAACAGGGTCAGTGCTAAGGCTACATATTCTCAATGGGAATACAGAATATTAAAATAATAGAACAGTACATTCTTATTGCAATGCAAAATTGTGAAAGACCCAAACACATACAGACAGAAAACTTGATAGAAAATTTATCTGTTTTGGTAAGATCTGTTTTAATATTTCACTACTATTATCATGCAAGGTAGGACTTTTATGAGGGGAATGAAAAAGCAATCATTAGGATGCACTTCAGTGAAGGGCAATGTAGATGCCTCGACTTTTACATGTGATTGTTTGAATATCATCTAAGTCCTACCACAGTTTTGGTAAAAATTAGGAAGCCAATTATTTCTCTGATGAGTACATGTCACAGAATTARAGAAATCTGCAAAATTAAGCCACTAACAGAAATGTAGTTCCACTCTTTGTCTTCCCTAACAGYAGATTTCCTCCTCTTCTTGCCCAAGTACTACCACCCACATGCCCACTGAGCCTCCCAATCCAGCTGTGAGGTAACTTCTTTTTTGTTTTGCACTTTTATTAGTTTTAAGCTAGATTAGCAGTTTGGTTCAACTAACCATAGGCTGCCAAAAGGCAATTCCAGTACAAAGGTGGAGGTGAAGTGAAAATAGGTTGCCAAGGATGCAGAGGAGGGTCCTGTCACCCCTTTGCCAGATTCATGACCTGAGTACTCAAACTAACCTCATGATACTGCAGGTTAACCACAGGCACACATACAGGGTGCTGCTGTGTCTGTGTGCACCGAGTATTAACCCTTTCATCCAAGAATGTGYACAACAGATACACTTTTTGAGAAGCCACCAAGGGCAACAAGTTTCAAAGCCACAAAGGCAATTCCTCAGAGCAGCATTCTGCCTGCAAATAAACTGTTGTAAAKCTTCTGGTTTTGGAAGCAGAGCTCTTTCCTGCAGAGTAATCATGGAATGCTGAGTATCCCAGCCCCAACATCAGAAATAGAGAGTTGAAACTCCAAGTATAAGCTATACTTTAAGCACTAGAAAATGAAAGAACTTCCTCTGTTTGCAAATTCTTTCTTCAAGAACAGGGCAYGATCAAAGCAGCTCTTTAGCCCTATAACATACACTACTATCATATTTCCTATCTATTATCTGTTGTTATCATATTTCAAGAGTCTCAYACCTTCTCAGTGTTCTCTTGGGGGCAGCTCTTCACAGCACTGACCTCTTCTTCAGCAGATCATTCCTTCTTAGTCARRGCTCCYTCCARGCTCTCCCTGACTGGCCAGCCCACCCCCTTTTATCCCAGTTAGCTTAACTAGCCACAGCTGCAGCCCACTGAAGGRCATCACAGCTGCAGCCCATCAAGAGCAACCGGGACCTACTGGGGCAAGGCYATCTATACAATATACACTATAACTATCTACCAATCGTCTCACAGAACCACAGAATCAGTTGGGTTGGAAAAGATCGTTGAGATCATCAAGTCCTACCTGTGACCTAATACCACCTTGTCAACCAGACCATGGCACTGAGYAGCACATCAGTCTTTTCTTAAACACCTCTAGGTATGCTGACTCCATCAGCTACCTGGGCAGCCTATTCCAATGCCAAATAACCCTCTCTGTGAAGCATCTTTTCCTAATGTCCCCCCTAAACCTCCTTGTGTAGAGCTTAAGACTGTGTCCTCTTAACCTGTCACTGGTTGCCTGTGAGGAGACCAATGCTCATCTGGCTACCACCTCCTTTYAGGCAGTTATAGAGAGCAATAAGGTCTCCCCTGAGCCTCCTTTTCTCCAGGCTAAAMAACCCCAGTTCTCTCAGCCACTCCTCATCAGACTTCTATTCCTGACTTGTCACCAGCCTTTTTACCTTTCTCTCGTGTGCTACATCATCTTAACATCCTTCCTAAATTGGGTGGCCCAGAACTGGACACAGCACTAAAAGTCCTGGATAACAAGTGCTGAGTACAGGGGAAGAATCCCTTCTGTTGRCCACACTATTACTGATACAAGCCAGGAYGCCACTGGGCTTTTTGGCCTGGTGGGCACACACTGACTCATATCCAGCTGCTGTCAATCAGCACCCCCAGGTCCCTCTCTGGTCACCATCCAGTCACTCTGTYCCCAGCCCTGCAGGGGGTTGGGTGGCCAAAGTGCACAAGTCASCACTTGGTCCTGTTAAACCTCATATTGTTGGATTTGGCCCATCAATCCAGCCTGTCAAGATCCCTCCACAGAGCCCTCCTACCCTCCAGCAGATCAACACTCCCCCCTACCTTGGTGTTGTGCAAATCTGCTAATGGTAGACTCAATCCCCTCATCCAGATCATTGATAAAGATATTAAACAGGACTGGGCCCTACACAGATTCCTGGGGATCACCACTCATGACTGGTCACCAAATGGATGTAGCACCAACACTCTCTGCACCCAGCTGTCCAGCAAGCTCATAACTCAGGGGTTATAATTTAAGTAAAATCCTTGTATGTAAGACAAAGATTTTGCAACACTTTTTTTTAGTCATCTCTTCAATCTAAATCTTCCAAGAGGTTTTTTCATTCTGTAAGTGACATTTACTGCAATTTTTCATAAACCCCTGAGAATTGGATTCCTTGCTCCTAGAATCGAATAAAAAATGTACACAGCCTGTCAGCAGGTCACATGTATCCTGCCAACCTACATCTAATAGATTTTTCACTTTTCATCAGTGGATTTCAAGACAGTATGTAGTCTGCCAAATTTACTAAAAAGCTTGCTACAGTATCGCACTTTCAAAATGTGCAATCTGTCAAAGCCATAGCTCAAAATGTCTGCTACAATGAGAGTCTTTGAAAAATCTGCTACGGTGTTGGCATTCATTCAGAAAATAATGAGTATATCAACAGAGAAGAAGGAGAAAGGAAAAAAGTTGTTGGGGGAGGGGAAAGAAGTGGAGAGAAAAGAAGATTAATCCTAAATGTAATTTTCTSTATCCTGAAGAAACTACAGGAATTCTTTGTGCAAGCGTAATCCAGTTTSACACAAATTCCTCCAAGATGACAGCATATTAATTGGCAAATAGTCTGAATGCTATATTTCATAACATTGCTGAAAAGATAATTTATCATAAACTTGACCACAACTGTTCATAGCAAACTTCAATATTGATTCAAACACTGAATTCATTTAGCAAACAGTGGAAGACAGACTTTTACTGAATATTACATATATGGAGAGTATCATAAGAGACAGGTTTGGGAGAGTAGGGATGCTTAATTTATTAACTGAAATATGAAGAAAACTGAACAATTTCAGGAGACTTGTAAAGAAAAGCAAACTTCTGTTTCAAAAGAGACAATAACACTAGCATCAATATACTCAAGGACTGTGAAATACGATTCTGAGGACCTTTTTTGTCTGCTTTCCTTCAACCTGCATTTTAGAAAATTCACCTTTACATTCAAAGAACATAAAAAAGGGCAAAAATAGAAGGTAAACAGTAAAATATTTCCCTATTAAAAAACAAGTTCTTATGCACCTTCTCGAACAACTGACAAGACAGGCAAGCGTGCCTGAACATTATGCCAGGCTGATGAAAGGACTGCAGCACAATTTT
This sequence comes from Cardinalis cardinalis, assembly GCA_014549065.1. NCBI lineage: Eukaryota > Metazoa > Chordata > Aves > Passeriformes > Cardinalidae > Cardinalis > Cardinalis cardinalis. The sequence continues at coordinate 1,657,745 of JACDOX010000041.1, forward strand.
GCATTCAAAGAGCTACAGAAGAGCTGTTTGACTCCATGCCATGTATCTCTGAAAACAGGAGGTTACAGAAAGTTCCCTGGATGTAGGAAGCCAATGCATCCTTAACACCAGTCTGAATCGCATCACTTCTAGAAGCAAGCAAAGCAATTGGTAGTAAGAATATTCAGCAACAACAACAACAACAAAAAAAAAAAAAGCAACAAGAAAACAAGCAAACAAAAAGAAAAAACACACAGAAAAAAAACCGTGAACAAACTTAAAATTAAAAAAAAGAAAAAATTAAAAAACCCACCACACCAGCCTCCACCTTCTCTACAGGGGGAAAAAATAATAAACACTCCACAGTGAAAAAAAGCTAGTGCAAAGTTTGCTACAACCAAGAGAAGGCTTCTGAGCTGATTAACATCACTCACATAAGCTTACAATGAACAGGAGAAAACTGACACAAAGAGGGCTTGTGAAATATCKTAAATTTTCAATTTTAGTTTTCTCTATTAAAAATTTAAATATTAATTTTATAATAAAGTAGGATTTGTTGGTAATTTCAAGAGCCTTAGATTTTACTTGGGAATCTCATGAAACATCTCACCTGGGATATACCAAACCAGCTCCTGAAAAAGATCTTTACTGAATTCATTATCACATRGGAATTGTACCTAATTTAGTGACTAAAAGCACTTCAACCCCTTTTTCATGTAAAAAACCCCAAATTATTGAATCATTAAGAATATGGTTTTACATCTAATGTTATGTCCCTAAAAGCACAACAAAGTGTCCCAGTTAAMTTTGGCAATGGCAACACTCTTTGGTTGTCTTTAAGAAACAAAATTCAGAAATATTTTACGATTTTATAAAAAAATATTTCACACAATTTAAACTATTATGAGTTTTAACATCTAGTATTTTGAAGCATTATTCTTTAATCTATATTTTTCCCCCTCTTGCTTCCATACAAATATCTGGAACAGAGAAGTCACATCCATAGCTTTTGTTAGCATTAGCAAACCATGTGTGGAAAAGTCCAGCACAAACCAAGACTCTGTTCTATAGGCCTCRAGATAGTGATTTCTTCCCAAATAAAAGTATGGTAACCTAAAGTAGATCATAGATTATTCTGAGTTGGAAGGGACCCAAGAAGCCTCACCAAGTCCAACTCTGAAGTCCCATAAGTGGATTGAACGCCCACCAGCAGTGTTATTAGCATCATGCTTTAAGGAGCAGAGCTAATCTCAAGGTCAAGTGACCTAGAGAGTTTATTCTAYAGACCATTAAAGAAATGCAGCCAGGATACACTAAAGAAATGTATAATTTTAATGCCTTCAGTACCATGGAACAACAWCACAGCCATGCCTCTTAAGGCTTATACACTTTTATTTTCCAGTAGAGATATCTATAAGGTCCATTTTCCCCACCTTTTTCCTGCAGAGAAGATATAAAGTATGTGGCCTTCAGTTCTTTCACATACATTGCAGTTTTGTCTTGCCAAACTTCGAAATCACACTTGAATGTTTAYTGGTTTTGCCCAGTGGTATCTTCCAAAGGCAGCTTAGAATTTTGTTAAACTGTGCTTTCAGCATATGTCAAAATTATTTAATAGAAAGAGAGAGATCACTCATCAGCTTAATGAGATTTAGAATTGCATTCCTCTTTCTCTACAGACCATCAAAAACAGTAGCTTTGATGATCAAACTGTCTTCTGCTCCCASGTTTATACTTTGTTTTACGTCAAAGGTCTTTCATTGATTGCCTCCCGCAGCACAATGTAGGTGGAGACTCTGGATTGCATGTAAAATACTATAGTCTCAAATTTTCTTCTTGCAAGTGTCAAAATGGTACAATAGTTCACAAATGAGTCAAAGCTGCAAAGACTCAAGCACCTATTGCATGTGAAAAATTGTCAGCAGTTTTTGCTGACTTCATTAAGTCATGAGTGTTCACAAGGCTGCAAACAGGTTCAGCAGCTGGAACTTCATATGTGTACATAACTGTTTTAAATTTGACCAGAACAGAGCTTTCAAAAGGAATTTCCTAATCATTCTCATTCATAAATCAAACCCCACTTTTAGTCATAGCACAGAGCAGTCTCGAGGTGTCTGAACTCTACCTCCACATAAAATATTTTGCCTGGAATGTTGAGATCTCATAAGCTTCCATATTGATGTGATCAGCTATGCTCCATCACAGCCTTTCCCACTCTTAAATGGTTTGTTCTCACTTGAGTTTCTCTACCTGTCCAAAGAGAGCCTTCTCAATACACTACAGGGTGGCCAACATGCATGTAGATGTTCTTTGCAAAACAACCTCTCCATGCTTTATCTGTGGAACTCTTAGAAAGGAGGAACAATCTGAGAAGCAGCTCTTTTGTATGGATGATGGAAAAAAAACGTGGAAAGAGAAATATAAACAATAAGAAACTGAGTAAAACAGGCTTAGGGCCTTGAGGCAACAAGCCTCAAGGGATTCTGGGTTTGCCAGAAGACTGCAGGCTAGATCTGCTCCTTTTCTTTATCCCTGGAGAATATCATTCAAATTAGCTTTTGATGATGTATAACATTATGGGAGAAAAATATACACTAAAGATTATAAAATCATCTCTCTAAAGTGCTCTTTTGTTTCACTGGCTAACTTTCTCCTACTTTTAGTAGAACTATTTGATTGCATACTCTGGAAGCAGAGAAATGTAGCTGAGCTGGCCCAGTTCCATACTCAGGAGTTAACAGAAGTGGGATTGTTTCTGGGTCTAGAYCTGGGAGGGACAGAAGTGCTTTTGTTTCCTTTCAGTGGGATCCTGCAGGAAAGTTAAATAACAGAGAGACCCCAACAGAGAAGTGATAATTCTACATAGGCTATAAACTCTACAATGCACAAAGATATAGATAAATAACATGGGAATTATTAACACTCTCCAGTTTTCGGCTGCTAATTTAATGAACTGCTCTCAGAGCCATCAGGAAGAAAAAGCCCACACATGTGCACACACATTATGTTATGAAATCAATGTTATTGTATGCATTAGTCTCAATTGATAACTGCATCATTATTAATTAGATATTTCACTAGCGTATTTAGCTATATTTCCCAAGTGCAAGTACCCTGARAGCATCTTTGAAACATAGTTTCTTAAACTCATAGGGCAAGTAAAAAAACACATTTTCCCTAATTGACAGATGCCTACAARCAGTGTTTGAAGTAAAATTTTATTTCAGTATAAACACTTTGTCAACTGCTTCCTTTCTCACTTATGTACACAGTCATGAAGCTCATGATGCATTGGCCCATATTGAAACACACATATCTCACAAGCCACATGGCCTGTATATTCCCCTACATCTCAGCTCACGGTTCATTTCACTTATCACAGCTCAGACACAAGTGTCCATGCAGTGGTTCCATCAAGTGCTCTTGCACCCCTGTTCACATCCAGGGCTCAGCGCCAGCAGTCACAGCAAATCCCCTCACAGTGAGGAGCCAGGTGGCAGCTCCCAGCCCTACTTCCCTAGGGCCAATCCCATAGGACAGGAAGCAGCACCTCTCCCCAGTTCCCAACAAACACTACAAGCAACAACCTCCTTCCCAACCTATAAACCTAACTTCTAGCACTACCAGCTGGATTCACAATATTTCCCCTTCAGGGGACTTTTAGCATTAAATGTGCCAAAAATTTCATTAAAACGCAACATTGACTTAACAGCTCAAGTCTCTGGCGGTTTTCCCCAGGAAAAACTGGCAGGATCAATTCCAGGCTGCTCGTCCCATTACACAACACCACAGTGCTTCCTACACACACCACTGAGTCACAAGGATTCCTTAAASTTGCAGTTCTCTTCCTACTCAAACAAGATGTTGGGTTTAACGTCTGGTAATAATACAGCAGTATTTTGATGATTCATGTGTGGTGGCTCACAACTCATTTTGTGCTATTGAATTTAACACATATTGCCACAGAGGACAAAAGTCTTATGAATGTGAGCTTTGGCTTGGAAGAAAAGGTCTTCTGGGAAATGTTTCACTTAAGAAAAAGCCTAGTAGCTTTTTTTTTTTCCCTAATTAATATGTTTTTAATAAACATTCCCAATATCCAAGCACCACAAAGGCTGGTGGGTCCTACAGGGTCAGACACTGGGGGTGGTGAGAGCTCCCCAGGAGACCCATCTGGGCAGGGCCTGTCAGCCAGTGCATGTTCCACCCCAGCCAGCAGCTGGGCAGCAGGAGCAGCCCCAGCCCAGGGCATCAGGCAGCTCTCTGGGAATGCAGAGCTGTGGGTGGGCCCTGCTCAGCAGGGCAAGGCTGTGGGGAGCTGGAGACCAGCCCTGCTCCAGTGTCACCAGCATGGGAATGGTGGCCCCAGGGAGGCTGGAACAGTGCCCTGGACAATGGGCAGGGYGGTGCATGTCTGGAAGTGCTCACAGGAGGAAAAAGGCTGGAAATGGCCCTTCAAAACTACATAGCTTCTCAAACTTCTTTAAGAAATAACAGTCAAAAATTGCTGTCAGTCCCACATACCTGACTGCCCAGAGTCTGCATTGTATAAACACCAGATAACAGATAACAGCTACTACAGACTTTCAAAATACAGTGCTACAATACACGATACATTGAAYTTGGAAGCATTGTGCTAGAACCTGTATTTTGCATGCAAAAGCAATATATGCAGATTTGGAGTGATAGTATATGTGCACACAYAATCGATCCAGCCGGGCTGGGAGTGTTAGTGTTGGCTAGAGCGTTAGTACACTCAGCAACATTGTACCATACACGTTTGTAGCAAGAGTGTCACTGTTTCAAATCACTAAAAATATTGAAGGGAGTTTCCTAATAATAGCTTTTTTCTAATACACCAGAAAGCCTGCTGTGATGGAAGACAATGTTTTCTCAGCTAAGACACATGTTTTRCAGTCTCCCAGCTCTTGGTTTTTGCTGTCTATCCTTGACAAATATCCCATGCGATGACAGAAAAATTGAACTCTGCCATCAATTAACATTCAGAATGGATGAGCATATGCCCTGGTAAGTACTATAAATATGAAGAAAATCTTAAAAACAATTACTTTTATTCAATGGGAAAATATAGATATGAATTCAGACATTTAGAGTTTTAAAGGTTGTCTACAGAAAAATCATTTTAAGAAAAAAGGGAGCGGTATGTTTCAGGAAGGGTCAATTTTGAATAAAAATACTTTCCCTTTGTTCAAAATTCAGTATATATCATATATATATTCAAAGCTCAATATATATTAAATAATCCATACTAGAATGTCTTCCAAAAATGCCATCAATACAAAGCATAAGGAATAAAAGACTAAGCACATCTCAATGCTGTATTAAAGGAGAAGGAAAAAGTGCACTTTCATACATTTCAGCTTTGACATTCTGACCTGCAGGTCATTTAGCCTCTATAGAGTGGTTTTACSCTTTCACAGACTCTATTCTTTCCTTCAAAAATCAACTGATTCATTATTATCATTTAAAAAAAAACAACAACAACAAAAAAAAACCTATGTTTGTTGGCTATAAGTATCTTTCTTCATCAACACATCAACTTGAGTAAAAAAAGCCAGAAAAGCAGACCATTAAAATCCCAAAATCCAATATAAAAGTGTAACACCAATTTTRGTTGAATCAGTGATGAGTTTGATCTTCAGTTGTTTCTTGATCGCAGTTGTAAATACTCTTTCTCATAACATATTTGGTGGAGTTATGCAAGCCAACAGATTTGGAAACTTGGAAGYGGCATACATTTGTGTTTTTACTTTAAATTTTCCTTGAAGGGAGTTTGAAAGTTCCATAACCAATACAAGTAAAATATCTTTTAAACAATAAATAAATAAATAAACCAAAATTTATTTATATATCAGGTGGACTTCATTAATCAATAMCATCTCTTTCAATTAGCAAATACTSTATCTCTAAATCTGACCTGCTGTTTTATAATATACTCAGATATTGCAGGTGGGAAGTTACACATTTATGAAAGAATACAGTTTTTCCACCTACTACTTGTTTTAGGAATCAGCTCTGATTTTGACAATACTGGATATACAGCAACTGGAGGAGCAGTTGATCCTGGCTCTTTACATAAAATACCTAGAAGCAACATAGGTGATTTTTAAAGGGATCCATATAGATATTTTCAATTTCTAAGTTCATTAAAGAAGATTTTAACTGTGATCAAAGTTTGACTTACTTTTAATGCTTGCTCCCTTACTAAATAGCAATTGTATTAAATAGCCACTATGCTAAAAGAATCMTTTCAGCAATTACATCTTCCTTTACTAGGAGTTGATATATAGGCAGAAGTCTCATTTTGAAATAAGCACAACACTAATAACTGAGAACATATACAGGTAAAGAGAAATACATAAGAGCTGGTAATTAGCCTTTTGCAGGGAAATAAGAGAAGGTTTGTAGAACTGAACTGAAATGTATGCTGCACCTAYACATTCAAGTGGTGTCCATATTTATGAGTGACTCTCAGGACTGTGGTTTTAACTTTGAACTTTGATCCGATTTGTCTGTAAAAGCATCCACAGTAGCACTATTCTGTGCAATGAACCTCCTCTGTGATAAGAGAGATGCCACTCCTTCTCTCTATATAAATACTTGGTGTTTATAGCAGTTCAGATGATTGAGGGTTTCAGTGTGAGATATTATGAAAAATTTCTTTACCAAAAGGGTTGTCAAGCACTGGAACAGGCTGCCCAGGGAAGTGAACAAGTCACCAACCCTGGAAGTGTTTAAAACTTGTGGATGTGGATCTTAGGGACACAGGTTTGTAGTGGACTTGGCAGTGCTGGGTTAGCAACTGAGACCTGACAATCTCAGAGGTCTTTTACAACCTAAATAGTTCTGTGTTTTACAATAGGAAGTTAGGCCACAGAMGTCCCAGCATATTTTAATATTGTTATGGAACACAAAGGCTGTGGACAGCAAGCTGTATCACAGGTCAGTTAGGGCAAGACTGTGCATTTAAAGCATTTTCTTACTCAAACCTATTTCCTTGACACTTCAGAACAGAAATTGTTCACATTCATTSTGGCTTCTTGACTGATGAGAGGTTTTCAGGATAGAAAACCTCTATATGAAGTTTTTTATAATGACCTTGTGCAGGTCAGATTATTAAAAGCTAGTGAAGTAATATTGCTTAGAGGGATTGCTCTGTGTGGATTTCATCCATTGAGGATAACCAAAAAGCTAAACCATGAATCAGCCTCAAAGAATGCTGAAAATAAAGAAGCTCCTGCAGGCTGCTTTTGCATTTTTATCCCCTAAACAAGGCTTTTTCTAAAGAATGCAGTATGATTTCTCAGACTTCTTGGTGGCCAAAGAAAAGATAAAAAATAAGAAATAAGAATAAGCTAGAAAAGCAGCTGAATTTTCCGATGAACTGCAAAAATAATTTCATTTTTGGCATTTATAGAGAGGTGTGAACCTGCTTAAAAACATTCATATATTTAGGTTGCTTTGCAGTTGATCAGTTCTTAAATCCTTTGTGTAACCACGCCAGTGAAATTCTCAGCTAGTTAGATTAAAGACTGAAACTGTTCCTCATTTAAAGACAGACTGTGCTTTGCAAACGCRGGAACAGCATTGTAAACAGAACATTAGTATCTCCACTGGTTCCACRGTGCTCTTCTCACACTGGAAGATGATCCTTCCTCTTGAGACCTGTAACACACAGGGTTAATGCAATTCCCATGAGAAAGAAGGTATAAAATTAGACAAAATATAAATGCAAACAAAATATATACTTGGTTAAAATTTCCTTCACAATCTCCACTATAACAGATGAAGGTAACACAGCAGCAGAAAGAGATTGTTTTTCTGGAGACAATATCAATGAGACCAGTCCCTAGACCATTTGCTCAAGTCCTGAGAGGCACTGAAATAAAAAGAAAACTCTGATATGCATTCAGCATATTGCAAAGAATTTGGTTACTGGCAAAAACATTAAAAACTTAACCAATTGCAACAAAAAGAAGACAGAAATCAGGTTTATTCTCCCTGTCAGTAAGARGAGTTACAGATTTTTCTGAATCAATCACTCATTGATGATTGAGAAGTTAAACTCCTTTATATATGTTTGCTCATTTGCCTTGCTTGATGGAACATTCCTAAACAGCTGCCTAGAGCTGCTTCCCCACATCTTTGTAGTCAGAGTAAGAASAACAGTCAGGCTCCTCTACTTGCAAAGATGGGGCATACACTTTTCAAATGCTCAATGAATGCTGTTGGTCCTTCCCCATGACCACCCCAGTGTTCCATCTTCCCTTTCTCCTGAGATATTTCAAGTCCCACGCCCTCTGCCTTGCTGAAGGTGCTGTTACTCCTCATTTAGATAGAAAACTCCATTTGACTTCAATGATTGTAATTCAATGTACATTGAATAGTTTCAGCCATTGCAAAACACAAACAGTGTTTTTTTATTTGCTATAAATGTGATAGAGAATGACTGAAGTCATCAATACTTTACATATTGAAGTTACATACTTTCAACAAAGCTGGCTGRGGATGGCAATGTCATATGAAAAAGTGACTGCATGGCTGTGTTTCCCTGGCAATTTAAAGACCAAAGCAAATCCACTTGTTACTTTCAACACTCCTCAAAATTCTACCAACTGTGCAAACAATATGTTTAATGGCACCAGACTAGCAGAGCTTGCTTGAAATTAGATATGTGCTCTGAATATCATTGGAACGCCTGTAACAAAAACTCCCCTGAAACTGCAACACGACATGAAGTATGATACRTCCCCTGCTATCTTCAGTGGAATCAGAGCACCCATGAACCCAGGCCCACAAAAGCACCAGCTCCCAGGAACCTGAGCCCAGTTAATATTTTGCAAGAAGTCACAACCTGTGAGTTAAATCATAACAGAATATCCAGGAATCCTCATTCTGGCCTTATGATATACTRTTACCTGAGAGGTAATAGTTCATGTAATTAGAGTCTGAATGCTTAGATAAAGATACCAGGCTGTAGAGAAACATTTATTTACAGCAGGATTGTGACTTGGATTACATTTCTCTATGGAAATGAAGCATTGGACATTACTCCAAATGAACTATTTAGGGCATGAAAACAGCACTCATTTACTCTGATAAAGCACAGACGGGGACACTCTTCATTCTTCAGGGCAAGMAAATAGTGGACTACTGGTAAGGGTAAACTTCAGAAAATACGTATCTTGCAGCACTACAGAAAAATATGGAAGATAAATAATRAGCACAGTATCTACATAAGTGAGTAGGAAAATCTAATGAATAGGATGCCACTTCTCCCAAAATTGGAGGGATTTTCCACGAGCACAATGTTCATGCTGTATGAAACTGTGTGGACAATCCAGCTTTCCTYGAATCTGTACCATTCCCACAAGCAAACAGAAAAGAGCAAGTCAGTTACCCAAAAAAATGGAGCAAGACATTGCAACAGACTCAGGGTTAAAATTTTTCTCTACATTGGAGAAGAAGAGATGCTCACCTGAAGCTCAGCATCTCARATTGTTTCTAATAAGATGGCACATGTTTGCCAACTGTGGCTCAGAAATCCACTTGATTGATGGACATATATTGCTGAGTGAGCTATGGTTTTTCTGTASATATCCCAAGTATGAAAACTTGATCCAAGGCATTTCTCAGATGCTTTGCTTTCCCAAGACCATCCTTGAAACCAAGCCTGGATCTACAACAAAGTGAGTAGCACACTCCAACCCTTCTGTTTGAACAGTTTTTCMATAAAGAATAGAATGCATGATTTGTAAGCCCAGAAGAGAACAGAGGGCCCTAACATACAAACCTGTTGTTCACCTTTTCTAAAAGACCATGGCCATTCCTTCCCTGCAGAGCTGCTTTTGCACGGAATGAGTGCTGGGTAAAGTTGCAGTATCAGCAGCTATCATCTACTGGCTCTGTGTTTTGGAAGGGAATAGCTTAATCACCTTTGAGCATCAGTGGGAATGTAACCGAATCACAAGCCATGAGAAACTGTTCTAATAAAGCCACTAAGGCCACAGTAGTGCAGCACTAGAAAAGAAAAATAAGGTGCTCTGGAGTCATGGCTGGTGGCAGACATGCTATGCAAAGCACGTTTTCTAGACCACTGACACAGATATCTCAGGGAAAGAAAAGACTGAAAAAAACCTCCAAACTATATCATCGTCCCCTCTGTGCCTGGAGGCTCCAAGTAACTTAGCAAAAGTCCCAGGGTCACAGTTTGAGTTAGTCTSGTTAGGCTGATCACAAAGAGCCAATGCCAGGGAACACAGCACTTGACCAGTATTGATATCAAGACACAGTGAAAGCTGTGCCTTATTTAAAGAAAGTCCAAGGAGATTTAAGAATTACAGTAGCACAGACAGAAGTTTCAAAACTTCTGAGAATACTCTGATAGCCTTACACCTAGTTAGAGAACCAAAAAAACCAGGATTTTTGTTACTCAGACATACAGCTAGATGCTGTCATTGGAGAGCAAATTTGAAAGAATGTAGGTCCCCCCAGTTTTTCATAAAAGAATCTGTATTCCTTAAAAAGACGTGCCTCTGAGAAGGCACACTCTTAAATCTGGCAATAAATCTGTCTTCTCAAAGTAAAACACAAGCCATGAGGTTTTATCTATCGTTTACAATGCCACATAGTTCCAATGATATGCACCTAAAAGAAATGAAAACAACCATGATCACCCATGGTAAAAAGTTTCACAAGGTTAATTATAGGCTCTCTTTCCAACAAGGAATATATTTGGGCTAAATTTTGAAATGCTTGTCATGCTTCTCCAAATATGAAATTCACATTTGTTCATGCTGTGCCTTGGATCTCTATTTGAAAGAGAGAGGCAAGAAATATTCATCATGGGCATGTTGTTCCAAAACCTGCAGGGAGAACAAAGATGTTACTCTGAAATTAGATGCACTGCCCTAATCAGTAAGCCACTTCAAAATAATGCTGAGAATAACTTCTTTCAGTCTTCTCCTGCCTTTTCAGTTGTTTAAAAAYAAGCATTATCTTTTATGATGTCTGCATTTTTAAACTAAAATTTAGTTTAAAAATTTAAACAACAGATAACATTTATMTGAGCTGATGTGGAAGAAAACTTGCATTTGGGAACTGCCATTATTGTGTCAATTGAAAACACTGAAGGAGTTGTTCTGCAAGACATAAATCTTTACTCAACCAATTAACAGCTTTTTATACATTAATTCATACTGAAAACAGCATTCCCATGTCAGAACCTCACAAATACAGRAGTACCACCACATAGAAACCATCTGCATATAATCCAAGTTACCACTGTTTAGCAAAAGCCTGACAAGCTAGAGGTCCACTTAAACATGTAAGAGCTGCTTCTTTTCATCACATTCTAGTTCTGTCAGACTGACTTTTTGACATAAAAAAAAAGGAACAAGCCTGTGCAGCATAGCTGGAAAGCTCTTCCAGAATTTTAGACTGTGTAAAAGTTATTGTCAAACACACCTGCCCATTCCATTTGCTTRTATGTCAGTGCACAGTAAGACTTTACAGAGCTCCTATTTAGCAAAGCACCTCCAGCACAAGGCTCTTTTCGACTGAARGATTCTGTTTCACATGAAGTTGATAAGCTGATAAAAGTAAATGTGTCTTTCCTTTAAGGAAGGCTTGTAGCTACTAAAGCAATGAACAAAGACAGCACTTGGTCTGAATTTGCTCAAGATCACATACTGGGAGATAAGTAACTKCARGTCACATTCATGTACAAATGCMCCCATTAGTCTTTGTAGTTTTGAGGTTTTGCTTTTTCTTTTTTTTTTCTTTTCTCCATTATAATTACTTATCATTCAAAAYAGTAAGTATCCCTGCCAACTTTACTTGATCTCTCATCAGTCCCTGATGTAGAGGCGCTTCTGACATGCCTGCAGGACCTGTTAAGGCTGAGTGAAATGTTACTTTACAACAGCTTGTTCACTTGGGATGGGCACTTGTGTCTGTTCCCTAAAGGCTTTAGTGAGTGCAGTCTTACATCTTTCACAATGTGGTTTTACTTCTTTCACTCTGGGTCTCTCACAGGTGGACAACCTTGAAGGAAACAACAAGGAAAGTATTTGCTCTCTTGTACTTGCAGTACAAGAGGATGCAGATTCAAGGAAATAAATATTCACCTCTTCCTTATATCACACACACTAACAGTTCAGCTTTGAAGTAYTGGAAAGATACAGGATATCTGGAGTTAAGCTTATGGACCCCTCCACTTTCTAGAATCAGTTAGACTCACATCCCACCTCCCAGGGAGAGCCCAAACCACTTTAGAGTATACTTGAGTGCTRTTCTTAATCATTCCTATTGCAATAGGTCCACTTGACATGAAATATCCACCAGGGTAAAGTCAGAAAAATAGGCAGGACAGCAAAGTTCCTATCCTTCCTCCACAAAGATTTTAGTATTCTGTGCAATGCTGAAAAATATTAGAAAGAGCACTTGAGAGAAATCCACTCTGGAGTAACACATCCAATACTGGCTGGTGATCTCTGTTGTGAGATAATGGGTTCAGAATCCCCCTGAATTGCAAAGAGAATTGAATCTGGGTTTCTCACATCTTYCAAAATTACAGTTCAGAATGACTGGGTAGGAAGAAGTAAGAAAAGAGTAATTTTTCTGTCTGGCTCTTTAGTTAACAATGTTTGTCACTTCTCGCTTTTACCACAAATTTGCAAAAATACAGTTGTCAAAGCTTGTCTTTTTCTTTTAGACACAATGTTTTAGTGAATTTAGCACTAAATTTGCTGAGAGTTTTGACAACTAAAATAAAACCCCAAACTATTTTTTCTGGTTTCATTTATAGCTTAAAAAACCCAGAGCATGCAAGGATTAGAAATCACAAGTTTTACTTCTGTGAAAATATGTGTGAAGGAAACTGAAGCTATGCATTTAAAAAGACTCTCAGCTTGACTCCYCCTCCAGTTCTCCTTGCATCTCTTTCTTAGTTTGTGCCTCATGGTTTGGGACCTATTGCTCCGTCCCTTTTTTCAAAGATCTCCTGCCACACYATAGTATCCACATGAGTATTTATCCTGCCCCAATCTGCTTCATCTCAATGACAAAGCTAAGAGTAATTTTCTAACCCATCACAAGGCAGAGACAGCCTCAGAATGAGTTTAATATGCATAAAGCAGGCTCCAGAGATCCCATCATTTCTGTATATAGAGTGTGCCCCACCTATCAAGCCCAAATCTAAATAGACTTCACAATAAGCAGCTGGGTGCAATGCAATACCCATCACTGAAGAACAGAGGTGAGATGGAAGACTTTCTTTCAGAATATGTTTTATTAACATGTGAAGATCTTCTCTTTCATCAATCAAACTATTCCATTCTACAGCTTGGTTTTAGTTTGCAGAGTGCTCCCTGCAAGGCACCAAAGTTAAAATTTCTCATGGTGRGTTGAAATTCAACCTCAGTGTGGTGGGAGACAAGAGTGTCTGTCATCATGATGATCCAAATAAAATCCAGGTTACTTTCCAGAATTCCTTTGYCTTCACTGTCTGGGGATGGGATGGGCTGGGTAGGGAAGGCTCACACCCAGATCCCCCCACCATGTGCTGGTATATCAGCCAGTTGGTGAGGAATACATAAAMACTGACCAGGTACTGCTGCCTCTAAGCTCAGGCGGAAATCAATCAAACAGGTTCAGAAACTCATTTGCTCYCTTACAGCTCCTTCTGCTGTGCCAGTGGTGCAGGGACCATCCCCACAGACTCACAGAAAGTACTGCAGCCAAGAAATGCAGAGAGGTAGTTTATCTCTTTATCAGATACTTAAGAACAGAGCAAACACTGGCACTGAATTGAGAACAAAAAAGTTTATTTTTCTTATGCTTCTCTCCTAAGATTGATGGCAAGCATTTGAAGAGGGAATCGCTGGAGTTAGATGAGTTGCAACTTCGGTCATATATTTACCTATTTTTATGTTTAGTTTTCTAGCATTATCAAGAAACACAACGAAAAGCTCCATTGTTTACCTCCATATTAAGCATCCATAACAGATCACAAAATCGTTGTTCTCTATGTTTTTTAAGTGTGCATCACTTCAAATCTAGTTGACTGCTAGCAATCTTTTTGTTCTGTATGGTAGCCAAAGATACSTTGAGCTTTTATACTCAGAAATGCAATATTATCTCTAAAATCTGTTCTCCCATCTTACATTTCTTTTTTTTCCAAGGCAGTGAAAAAGAGAAGGCAATAAGATTTAGTACTTACTGTGAGTACTAGGTACACTATGTCAAAAAAACAGGTCTAGCCTGGATTTGTGACTTTCATAATTTCATTTCATTGTTGCTGTCTTTGCCAAGCCCCCAAAACAACATAATTTGATTTCATATAATTCAAATTAGTACAAGTGTTACATGGTTGGTACAAATGAACAGTGTCTGAGGAAAAAAATAAGACCAGATTCATGCAAACATAAAGATGATTCATTCTTGGAGTAATTTTGTGTCAATGGAAAATACACCAGGTGTAAATTTGGCCCCATGACGCAGAGCTTCCAGGAAACATGAAGCTATTGTAACTAGAGATCTTGGCTGACGTATGAATTGAAAAGCAAAATAGAAATGAGGCAAATTCAGCATGGACATAAAAGGAGTGACATCAGCCCTATTAATTACTGAACTGAAAGAAAATAAAACCCTGGATCAAAATAACCTTAAGTACAGAGAGAAAAGGATGAAAACATGAGGCAAGAGGAACAGCATGATGACAGATTTGAGAAGCAGCACATAGTAAATACAATGAGTAAAATGGAAAGTGTTTTCCATGACATTCAGAACAGAAAACAAATCCTTGGCTTCTGAGAAACACAGTTCAGAGAGTGCTCAATGAACTATACACCTTTCGATAAACATCCTTTACGTCCATTAATAACCAGAGTAATAGAGCTTCTGCTAATGCCACACTCATGCATAAAATTGTGAAGAGCTGGCTTTTGATCTGATGAAATTAGGGTAAAGGTAATCTGTTCCTACATAATTGGTATTGACATTTTCATCACTTCACAAAGGGCACAAGTACTGGTTTCTCTCAGGAGATGCCCCACACRTTCAACGTAAACTCTGACTAGTGTAAAATGTAGGTGGCAGAGTAGSGTGCAAAAGAGAAAAGGTCAGTATGTATTTTATTACAAATAAACCTATTGGCACATATTTTTCCTAAATTTGAGAAGAGAATGTCAGAGTCACCATTAACCCTGCTGTCCCAATCTTCTGCCTTGAGGGAGCTATGAGAACATTATATCCTCCTCCTTCCCTGCCTRGGTTTTCTGCCTATGGAGGATGAGAGATGGGGGCCACCTACAACTTACGCCAATGTGRTTAGACACAGTCAGGACATGCACTTGGTGCCCAGGACTGCACACAGCAATCATCCATTAATGTGCACAAATTCTACTGTGCAAAGAGATAATTCAGGCCAGAGAAGAGTGGATAAATTTTACTTGCTGTTCTTTTAAGGAAACTGGCATATTTTATTACACTATCWAAGGTTCCTCCTAAAGCAGGTAACTTACTAATGGTGTCCCCAAATATACTATAAACCCTTACTTGTCACATGGAAGCTGTGACAAATCAAACTGTAGATTCCTTTTTTCTGATAGCTTACTAAATACAAGAAATGGATCATAAAAACTCAGGTTGAYAATTTTGCCAAGAGCAGTGAGGAGAGGTTTAGGCTCACTTCCAGTCACCTTATTTTTTCTCCTGAGAATTAACCAACAAAAAGGGATGGGAGAATGATGAAGAAAAACAAACCTCAATGGCCACTTTCATCCTTGTGACATGCTAAATAATTATAGGTTGAGAATTTGCCTTTGTTAAAACATGAATGTATTCTTTTTGCTGAAAGCTGAGGGCACACAAATGATCTTACCAAGCTGTATCCCTAATAAACTGTACCATGTGATCACGAGTATAACCACTGTATGAACTTCATAAGCACAAAGGAAAATCCATGTACAGACAATCTCAAAAATGCAACTGCAACCTAGGTGCAATCTGGTTTCTCCACRTTCTCCAACATGGGACTTAGACATCCCATTCTTGACAATAAGCTTATTACAGCTGTGTTATTTAAAATAGTGTCACCAGAGAGAACTAGTTCTTTGTGACACCTCTGTATCAGACTTATACTTACTAGATTACCGGTCTGCAATCTGAAATCACTAACAGCCTATACTTGACTATTTTTTGGCCTGTAAAAATGACTCCAAATAGACATATTTGAGGGGATTYTGGCAATGGTAAACTTATTTTTTCCAAAGTACTAGAATTGCAATTACTGTGAGTTAGTTTATAGAGCTGACTTGYCAAATAATAGACTTTCTAAAAGATAATGAAAACAGATATACAGAAATGTCTTACTGCAAGTTTCATCATGGAAATATTTCCATGATGAACAATTAATATTGTTCTTTCTTGGCTTCATTGTCATGAATTATTTGTTATGACAGTCTGAACAACAAAAGRGATTTCWGTGTTTAAGAACTAATGTTTATCTTTTCATTATCCATTATCACATCAATATTACTTAGTCTTTAAAATACTACTAAGTAAGGAAAAGAATATATTATTCTTGTAAGTCAATCCAAAACCGAGACATTTTTGTTCAACAGGAAAACACGTCTATGTTATTATCTTGGTTGATTTGTTCTCTGTCATGTTTTTTAAGGAAGACTTGTAAACAGGTAGGGATTTAGTAAAAGTCATTTTCTAAATAAATAAAAGTAAATTATTTCTCTGTTGCAATCACCCTGAAGATTACTAAGAGAATCCTACSTAGTTTGGTGCTTCTTTTTACATGATAAATGATGACCAACTGTCCAGGCTACTGAGCACAGATTCTCTTACAAAGTAAGGCAAGGTCAGGAGTTTATGCATCTATCTTTACACGTCTGACTTGGCAAACAGCATTCTCAATGTTTTGCAAGTGCATCCCTGACCCAAAGAGAAAAATTTGGTGCARGTGATGCTACTTAGTACTTGAATAACATAAGCCAATTCCTTTAACAATTACTTGATCCTGAAGTCTATCTTCAAAATTGCCAATGAGATACTTGTCAAGATCTGAACTATTAACTTCAGCAGCAAAGAATTGTGAACATTGCCCTTCTGAGGATTTCTATGMTAGATATGACTAATAAACCTATCCAGGAACTGGACAGGAAAACAGAGTTGAGTGACTGAATGATCAAGTGAYGACTTCAGGACCAGAAGGAGTTAGAGAAGCAGTACAGRCATATGCTATCAGAATGAGAAGCAGAGAGAGGAAAGGAATTTCCCATCAACCTCCCTAATCTTACTTCCCTTGTTTGCTTTCCCATTATCATAGGAGAAAAAAGGAGAGGAAGGCTGGAAGAAAAGCTAAGCGGAAGAAAAKGGGAAAATGTGTTTTTAGTTCCTTCCTATCCATGACAGGCAATACCACAGAAACAATAACTAAAACAGCAGATGCAAAGGATCAAAGTGGTCTAGAAGGACCAGGAGGGAGGTGTCATGTAGATATGGGAATCACCACATCCCTTGTTATTGATACACCTTAAGAAACTCCATAGCAACCCAGTCTGCATATGAACATAGGCTCATCCAGGGCAATACACCAGCTTCCCCACTTCTCCTTACTCAGGGAATCCTAAAAGCACAGACATAATCTTGTTGTTGTTGGCTTGGGGTTGGAGTTTTTTTACACATAACTTGGAGTAAAGTGAATTAAACTATGGTTTTCTCAACTTGCTATGTGGCCATGATCAGAGAAAAATATCTTMTATGATTTGGGTAAAATCCTCTACAGAGAAAAATAAAATCTGATATTTTCTTTTAATAGTTTTACCATCTTCTGTTATGGATAACAATTAGCCCATTTTATCGATAAGGGCTTGAAGTAGTCAGAGCTGATTCAGAGTCCAGAGGTCTGATTTACCAAAGTAAATCTGCATGGCCTCCTCTCTTCCCCCCCATCCTCACTCCAACTCACTGTCATCACTGAATATATTGAAGGCATTTGCCATGACCCATGCAGAGAAAATAATTCCTTCCACCATGTCTCACCCACATCTTAAGCTCATTAATTTTAAATTACATAACTGGGCCCTGCTGATCATAGCTGGATTAGAAGGAACCAAGAGGATCTGATGAACTATTGCTCTGATTCTAAAAAGCACTGTTCRTACAGCTCTGAACCCTCAGGGCTTTGGTCTGAGGTCTCCCTGCTTAGTTACCACATCAAATAACCAAGGACCTCTTGTCCCAGATTAGAGCATACACCTACAACACAAGATKAAAATGGAAACATCTGTCCTACACTATTTGCATACCTGACACCTAACAAAGGTTTCCTAGACCACTTGCTCTCTATTATCTAGCTACAACTGCTAYGCTACTGTACAGGGGATGTGCTTTGAGAGGCAAAATCACAGTGAGCAAAAGATAATAAAACGGTTACATTAAATTTAATAACAGAAGCACCTCCTAATTATAAAGCAATAGGCTTTATCTTCAAACAATTTTATCTCTATTAAAAGTAACTATCAGTCTGTGTAATCATTGCATGAGTAGTGCTGCAGATGAAGTTACACAAAGAGCTATTTTTTCTGTAYCTTAACTAATTTATTTTGCCAACAACTAATATTTTTAGTGTATTATTCTGCCAACATCTGTGGTYTTGTCATCTAAAGAAATTCATGCTACACTAGTCACCTCACCATGGAAAACATAACACAGAGAAATTGAGGGAGAAAAGTCAAGGAAAATGTGATGAGAAAGAGTAGGGGGTATTGGTAAAAATCACAAAAATTTAGGGATTATTTTTCTTAGAAAGCAGATGAATAAGAGACAATGGGATTTAAAAGAACAAGACTTATATTAATTTTCTCTGTGTCAAACCACAGTATTAAAGGTATTCAATCAAAATACGTTATCATCTCACATGATCTTTACTCAGACTCGGGAACTGCATTTCCAGATGCCACAAGCATCAGGGCAGCAGCATGCTTGAAAAGATTACAGATTCAGAGGCAACAGCAGAAAATATGGAACTGAGCTAACAGCATTTCTGAGCAGATTAATCTTCATATTTTAGGGTGCAGTGAAAAAGTATCTTAAACTTTTCTGAGGTTTCTGAGCTGACCACTTTTACAGTAAGACTGAATGTCTGATAGGGCCACCTACTAAACTACTATATTACATTACCTCTCAGACTAGTCTTCACCTGCAGAGTGGAAATGTTGAGACTGAGCTAAAGTGTCCTTTTTTCCTGTAAAAATCTAGGCATAACCTATAAATGCATTCATTTTCCACCCCAGTGTGGTATCTGCCCACTATCCACACAGGGAAATACTGCTTTTGACAGATCACAATCACATGTGTACACGTACAGAAAGAAGACACCTACCATCACCTTCTGAAATTGGATTCATGTTGTATTCATAACTGCTGTAGGAATCCAAAAAGAGCTACATATGCAAGATATAGGACATAAAATGCAGTGCTGCTCATCTTAGATCCATTTAGCCTAAATCACCTATGTCTCACAAAGAGCTGGAGGGACATCTAGTGGACTTGTTGACAAGCAGGAAGGCCTTTGTGCTATCATTTTACTGCACTGCTGCTTCACGTGAGAGGTGTTAATGATGGTCTTCCCCCTAAATAAGTATATGAAATACCAGAACAGTACAAAAATGCCTGCCAAGCAAAACAGGCAGCCAGCCATAAAACACACTCTCATCAACTCTAAATCTAGCCCAATACTCATATCCAAACCAAAATACAATTCAAAGCAAATCTACAGTTTGCTGATATTACAAGATCAGAACTTGTTCAAAATACAGACCTGAAGCATTTTAACTATAAATATGTAAAGGGCACATTGCAGCAGSCTTCAAAAGGTGTATATGGCTCACCACTTACAAAAATTCCTTTACAGGCTGCAAGCAAAAGGTAATTCTATTTTTTTTAATCTTCTATWAAAGTAAAAGAAAATTATCTTCCAGCTTTACCCCAATCCTATTGGCGTATAGGATATGTACTGGCGTAACAGGAATAATGTACTTTGGAAAGCAGAAAGAAACATTCAGCAACATGGATTTTACAGTAACTATTCTTACCCAAGCTAGGAATTTTTACTTCCACTGGACTTGTTCAATAATAAACCTGAATGTTTCCAAGCTTCTTGGGAATGGAGTTACAAGTGTACTTACACATTCAGAGAATAGGGAAGAGCAGAGCTGTGGAATGCTATTATTCTGCGGAATAATCCTACGAATTTCAAATACTTTTGAAAAAAATTCAAGATACTATATTGGAGAGTGTAAACATTTCTAGCCTGAGTCCAACAGATGCATTCCAAAACAGTACACCAGCCTAAAATCTGTATGTTTAAGAATATCCTTAATTAGTTTTGTAATTCCCACAAATTTTAATTTGAGATTCTTGACCTGCAAATGTTTTCAACTTTGTTTCAGGCATGGGCAATCAACTTTATGCTTAAACAAACTCTTGAGGTGCTTTAGTCAAGAACCAGCTTAGGGATAATCAGGCAAAAGACATTTCCATCTTTTTTCACCCAAGGGAAAAAGTAAGTCTCAGCTTTTGTCTTTTCAGTTTTCCCTCAGTTTTTTCTCTACAGATGAAAATACAGAAAAATCCTCCAAGCAGTGAATTTCAGTTACATTTTCAGCTTTTCAAATGTAAAAGTTATTTCATTCTATGGTTTGTTTTAATTAATGGGAAATGGGACAACTTCAGGTGGGTTTCCACTTTGCTCATTGATTTCCTACATACCTAGACAGTGTCTTTGTTCCTTCAAGGTTTGGAGGAATAACCTGACACTCCTTTTACTTGTTCTATGTTCCTTTATTACTTTTTTTAGTTAGGAGATCTCATCTACTTCTTCTTCCTGTCTGTAGCAGACACCCACTCTGGCATGCATGTTGGCTGCACACTAACCCTAGCTCACAAGCAATCAGCTGGTTTATCATGCAAAGCTCATCTTCATGTACAAGAAGAAATCAAAACCTTTGGCAGGCTGACTTCATGAAACACAAGCGTGCACAACCCAGCAAAGAAGCATATGCTTCCTGTTGCTTTGACACAGGAACTCTGCAACTTCTGCTGCCTCATATGGAGCCCCTTTTATAGGCTGCAAGAGTACACAAAGCATGGTTTCATAAGCAGACAGTATTAGTCCACAGCAAACTCTGAGACACAAAGACAGATTACTGAGCATGACATTTTTTTTCACTGACATTTTGACTAAGGAATGGGGATTAAGGATGTGTCCAATGCATTTCCTAATTAGATCATGTTATAAATAGATCATATATACTAAGATCATATATACATGTTTCAGGATATCTCCTGAAAGAGAAACAGGATCAAAAGTCAGGCGTCTGTATTTACTAGCCACACAGTATTTACAGAAAAGCTACAAAGAGGATTAATAGTTACACAAAGCCTGAAGATGAGATTTGCCTTGAGTAAGGATCTTACACTGTGCAGTTTAACAAAGAGAGGCAGATTGCTATGTTCCAGTTAACCTCAGGGAGCATCCAATTGAACCCTAGACTGCAGAAGCAGATGACTGCCCCCTGTATTGCTAGATGTTCTAAATCCATTTTCAGACCTACAGTTTAAAACTTCATTTTCATTTCTGTGGCACTCAAAATACATAGTTTAAATTAATGTTTTAAAAGTTTACAGTGAACAAGTCCACACATACCACTTCAGTGGTAAAGGTGGCTTATACCTGCCTGAAGATGACAAACAAACTTACTGCTAATATCCCTGCTGAAAAAGGCAGCAAGCCAAAACACAAGGTTATTCCAAATGGATTCACAGGCCTGCAAAAAAAAAAGTCCCCCTCTCAGGCTTGCAATCCTTTTGACTGAGTAATAATACAAGTATTCTGTTTACCAGTGCCCCTCCTGTCCTTATTCATGTTTTTAGCTAACTCAATTCAACAACAAAAGAGAAAAAAAACCCTCTTATCTGTTTCAGTCTTAAGCATACAGAGAGCAAGGGAAATATTCTCCTCACCTACTGCCTGTTTCTTCTTTACATTTCTTTTAAAAGGGAGACAACATGACCGAGGTTGGCAGGCACCTTCAGAGATTACGGGGTCCAATCTCTCTACTCAAAGCACAGTAACCTACAGCAGCTTCATGCACATGATGTTCACCCATGTTTCAAGCATCTACAAGGACAGAAACTTCGCAGGGTCTATCAGCAACATGGGCCTATGTTTTTGGCACTCTCATAGTTTAAAAGTTTTCCGTACATTCAAGCTGGATTTCTCATATTTCAGTTAATGCCAATTCCCTCTTGYTCTTTCACTGGATCCACTTAGCAGGCTCCATCTCATTTATTGTCCCTGCTCAGATATTTGCACACATTGATAATAACCCTTTGAATTTTCTCTTCAGTAGTCTAAACAGTCCCATCTCTCTCAGCTTATCCTTACACACCAGGATTGGATCTAATCCCCTGATCATCTCAGTGATCCTTTTCAAGGCTCACTTCAGTATGTCAATGTCCTTCTTGTCCTGGACRGAGCACTCCGACTGCAGTCTTGCCAGGGCTGAGCCAAGCTGGGAGAAGTAACATCTCCCTCCATCTGCTGCAGCACCCTGCCCACTGGAGGACACCATTGCAAAAGGATGCATTTCTGGATAGTAACTTTTATGGTATCCCAGGTCCTGTTCGCAGTGCTGTCCCCCAGCCAGTCAGTCCCCAGCTGCCCAGGTGCAGGGAGACCCACCTGGCCCACAGCRCAGACAGTAATTCCACAACCAGCGCGGGGCCTCGCTAGTGCTCACATTGCCCTCCACCGTCACCACTGAGGCAGACCAGTGTAGCTGGCCGACATTGGAAAGGCCAGCCCGGAAACCATTTCAGGTTTTTCAGGACTGACGCCCTGCTCTAACAGGCCCCACGGGCCGCCCCTGGATACTGCCGGCCTGTCCTGTAAAGGCAGAACGCCAAGGGAACGCTGGTACTGTTACACAGCTCAGCTTTATTCAACAGCCCATAGGAAACCTCGCTCCATGATGATCACCGGGAGGCTGGAGAGCAGTTTCTGTTCAGCCGTCCGGGCCGATCGATGGTATAACCCGCAGAGCCGCACAGGCTCAGCCCAGCCTTGCTTCGCCTCAGGCCGCCCGCTCCCCCCACGGCGGCAGGGCGGGCTCGGGGCGGCGCCGCCGGCAGGGGGAGCGCGCCGGCCGCGGCTCGGCGGGGCCGGGGCAGAGGCGCCTCCGGCCGCGCTCAGTGCGGGCGGGGCCTTCCCGGCCGGATCGGACCCCGCCGCGGGAG